>SJJU01010951.1:0-10085 GCA_012932125.1 Conopomorpha cramerella
TCCCGGGTTCGAGTCCGGCTACTGGACGTGTACCAATGGGACTCTTTTTTCAGAGCCTATGTACGCAACGCAAACGCTCGTACGGTGAAGGACAACATCGTGATGAAACCCGCACACCACAAGGTGTGTGAACCCTATAACGGCGATGCGCTCACCCCCTGTCACGTTGGGTTAAATACGCTTGGTGAACCGTGGGTATTTGTTTTAGCAAGTGCCTCTGCCTACCCCTCTTTGAGATTAAAGGCATATTTTGGTGTATTTTTTTATCGATGCTTTAACAATGACACCAACTTGAACACGAAGAGTTATTACTTTGTTTGTGGCAGAATTGTTGGATTTAAAGCTGAACATGAGCCAACATTAAAAAAAAACGATATGTCTATAAAACAGCATATTTAGATACTAACTACCTGCCATGATATAAAACAAAGTTGCCTACCGCTGTCTGTCCGTATGTATGCTTATATCTTTAAAACCATTCAGCGGATTTTGATGCTGCTTTTTAATAGATACATTGATTCAAGAGAAAGGTTTATTATGTGCTAAGACATATTATATAATGTAGCATAGAAAGGTACCATTGTATATAAAATATATTATGTAGTAAGGTTATTTTCACTATCATAATTGATAGATTTAAATATTAATATTCGTCGATTGCCTTTTGCAAACTTTCGATTGTTGGTTTTTAAATGTAAATAATTTAACCAAAGATAACTAGTAAATAAGGAATCTTTGTCAGTTTTCACGTCTCTTACCAAAGTGGGGGTGACAGATATGTAAACACAATCTGTAATATTTACCTATGTAACTATAATAAAGCGATGTTGTTGTTTATTAAATATTTTGTTTTATTTATTTAATTGTTACAACGGTGATTATAAGCAGTATGGTGACGGCGAATAGAATGCATGTGTCACCACCCCAGTCCAACATCTCCCGTTGTGAGGTCGCGGCGAGGCGACCGGGGGAACTATCCCACTCAACTATAGTTTTAGTATACGATCCTAGAGAAACCCTCTTAAAGATAGACGAAACAAAATATCACATAGCAAAATTAGGTTTAAATTAGTTTACCTGGAAGAAACCGCCCTGAGCGGTGAATTTTACATTTGCAATCTGAAAATTACAAGTGTTCATAAATAAGTCTATTCATATAAGTAAGTAGTCTGCTCTGATGTAACAAGTAACAAAGCCTTCAAAGCTTCACAAACATGGCATTACAAAATTAATCTACAGTGTTTTGCTCTTCTAATTTGTTAGGCACTTTAATTTTATAAAATATATTGAAATATTTTGCTATCGGCTGTGCGTACGGCGATATAATTTAAAGGCTAGTATTAGATACCAATTATAGGAACTACCTCTACACTTTATCACCTCTTCGAACGCAACAAGCGATCCGGACGTCAGCCTGGCTGGTCAAAAAGTATTATTTATCTTAGTAAGTATCAACTATCCACGACGTGTATCAAATAGAAACAAATATATAGCAATTTTGAATGCACTTCCATAGCAAAACTCCGCAGTCAACCAGCTATCCTGAAGCTTAACTCTATCCCTCTAGAGTATCTTTATGGAAACAAAGACAAAGATAAGTTTCGAAGCCTTTGATGTTTACTTTTCTTTCCAAGAAAATTTTTCATTCTCCTGTTCATATTGTTCTTTTAAATCCGATATATGCAGTGGGTAGGTAATAAATACTGTCACGATCGCTTCCCGCTACAGTTGCAATATCCCCTGGGAAATCTTCAGAGCAAGATTTAATGAAGTTTCCAAGTGGTGTTTTACTTTTCAACTGAGAGTGGCGCCCGCCATATTTGCACACTTTTAACTGTCGTCTTGCTCTGTAAATACAGATTGGAAGGGGATTTCATCTCCACGGACTGTTCAGGACTTCAGTTTCTATTGCAAAATTATCGAGTTTTTGTTTCTGGCCTTCGAAGTAATACACAAGTAAGTACCTATTATAGATTTGGTTTTTGCATATGGAGAGGATGAAAGAAAGAGTGTTGATGTACAGGGCGGGTGAGTAGAGCTCGCTCCAGAAGGACATACACCGACCAGATCCTTGATGTACTGGCGGAAGGTGAAGTAGAAAGTACTTGAAACCTTGTTGAAACCGAAGATAACGTCCTTGGCGGATCTATAGAACAATTGGAACTAGTTATTAAATGTTTAAAACGGGTATTATAGCGCGAAGATTAATCAAAGACAAGCATTCAGCTTACCTTCGTTGTTTGCCCGAATTGGAACTAGATTCCCTAGTGTATCTGTGGACGATTCTGGGAACACTCGCGGAGACCTATCGCTACACCAAAACAGTAATAATTCCCAGCACCGTCCCTATTTAGTTGTTCAGTAAGAACTCTTGTTTCGGTCTGATCATATGTCATTTATTGACAACTTCTTAAATTCTATATTTACAAATCATTAGAACACTGTATAGAAATAGGTTGCACTATCGGCAACAGTGTTTATAAAGATTCTGTAACCTCATTAGGGATTACGGATTATGTATATACATCCGTATTATTATTCAGTGAGTGGAACGTGTTATAGACGTAAATTAATGAGTAGTGTATCAGTCTATTTAGAAATTAATGAGTGCTGGTCCATCCAGATGGAATATTATTTCAATTTCAATGCACAATACTGGATTTAATATTCTATTAATTACTTTAGTTATCCGTGTGGTGGCGGCGAATAGAATACATGTGTCACCACCCCAGCCTATCTTTTCCCGTCGTGACGGTCGTAAGGCGACCGAGGGAACCCTCCAGAGGACGGGCAGCAGCGCTCTCTGTGAGTTAAACCACAACATCACTGCGATCGCCAAACCGCCTGCCAAGCGTGCCGATTATTGGCATTTCCCCCCAAATGATCTAGGAAATTATCGGAGGAAGTCCTGCAATGACTTGCGGAGTCTGTGTTTCCTGCGCAGTACAGTCTGAAAGTCTTTAAGTCGCGGGTGAAAAGGTACCTAATGAACAAGTGTGCTCCATCGTAGACAACATCGCTGCTTAACATCAGGCGGCAGGACGGTGCTCAAACGCTTATTCATAGTGATAAAAAAACACTGTAATAAAAGATAAACACACTTCACGCCTTTTAATCCTAAATAGGGTTACGCATTTACTGAGCCAATATCCACGGTTCACCAAGAGTAACCTAACCTAACAACGTGACAGGGAGTTTTGTTTGTGGAAATATTGAGTAACGCCCAATTACTAACAGTCTATCTCTTCTCTCCGGTGCAGCGTCAGTTTCCTCAGCAGTGAGTGCTCTGAACAAATACAGATGCACCTCGGGAGCGGGGAGGTGATGTTTGCCCAATAAATATCTCGGGAAGTGTGTTGACCGTCATGTAGTTACGTAGAATTTTTGATGCTAAAGAATAAAGATGTAGAATTATTCGCTACGAATATTGTTGTAGAAAAGTTTTATAATACTAGCTGACCCGGTAAACGTTGTTTTTCAAATATACAATAATAAAAATTGTATTTTTGCAAAAAAAAAAAACCAAAAGAATTGTAAACAAAATCCCATGTTTCTTCTATATCCGAGAATATGAGTGTAAAATTTCGTTATTACAAGTAAATTATGTAAGTCACAGACGGAGGATCGAGAAAAAGACGATTTATTTTTTAAGTAACAATAATACTTAAATTTAGACTAAACTAGCAAACCCGGCGAACTCCGTTTCGTCACCAGATGGGTTCGTTTCGTTTACCCGCTTTTCTGTTGAATTTTTTCGTGAATTTTCTTTGCTATAAACCTCACGGAGCCCGAGACCTTTCCAACGAATGCAAAACCGTGGAAAACGGTTCGTGCGTTCTGGAGTTATAGCGTCAGGGAGGAAAACCCGACTTATTTTTATATAGTAGACTAATTCCTATCGAAGTATGATTACAATAAGGTAAAATGCATGCAGTTTGAAATGCGCAGGATCAGCAGAATGATCAGGTCACGTGCGCCATCGTCTCGGTATGCAAAGAATCGAGGCGCAGCGTCAGCAGCTTGCGTTGGGAACGATTACGTAATTAGTAGATTATGCATGAAAACGTAACAAACATCCATACCAGTGGCGTGCACTGGTTTTTACAACAAGGTAGGCAGTAATCCTCGCGGATTGACACCTATGTATAGGTAACTTGTCTTTACGAAATATAGGTACCTACCTATCTACTCACCCACAAAACACAGGACCTTCGTTAGCCTATGTCGTGAGTACAACAAAAGATCTAGCAATAACTCTATTGTTAGGTCGGTTAGCCAAAATACTAAGATAGGCAGTGTCTTTTTGTCTATATGTTGTGCATGCCACTGATCCATACAATAACCACAAACATCGCGAAATACGCACAGAAACATAATAAACGTGAATTTAAAGCGAAGAGCGTCTGTGGTCCAGTTGGGCGGATACTTGTAACCGGGAGTTCGCGGGTTCGAGTCCGCCTACTGGACGTGTACCAATGGGACTCTTTTTCAGAGCCTATATACGCAACGCAACGCTCGTGCGGTGAAGGACAACATCGTGACGAAACCCGCACACCACAAGGTGTGTGAACCCTATAACGGCGATGGGCTCACCCCCTGTCATGTAGACGCTCTGTAAATGTGATAATAATTATAATCTTGTGAGGATATTACATTATTATTTGGGAACAACAGTATTATCATTTCACAGGCTAGGCAGAACACTAATGATGTAAGAACAAGCGTTCTTACTTTCAAACCACTTTTAAATACGCTTAGACCTATAATAACCGTTGTATAAGTGATAAAGCGTTTATTGGTAAGGGGGAAACTTTATAAAGTTTTACTACAAAGGCGAATTTAATAAACTACACAAGTTTTGTATAAACTGTTCCCGAGCTGGAACTACATAGTACATTACTGTGGGCTCTTTAGAAGAATTTTTAATATCGCCTGGTAACTTATTGTTGTGCGTCCACATCCAACGAAGTATTCCTTTTAAATTATATAAAGTAATAAAACTGGGATATTAAACCTGAAAGTTGCGGTTTGAAGGAAGATGTAGTGACCAAGATTGAAAAGGGCATGCTTCGGTGGTTTGGGCATATGGAGAGAATGGATGAAAGTCGATTGACGAAAGAGATTTATATGCGTGATGGAATGGGCCGGGTGAGTAGAGGTCGCCCCAGAAGGACTATATGTTATATTATACTATATTATATGTTTGTACGACATATACAGACCAGATGGGTGATTTCCTGGCCGAAGGTGGCGTGAAAAGTACTCGAAACCGGAGGTCATGTATGAAAAGATGTATGAATGTAGATGAAGTGAAAGGGGTATGTCAGGAACGTGACAAATGGAGATCTGTAGTCTCTGCCTACCCCTCTGGAAGACTGAGAGTATGTATGTATGTATGTATTAAACCTGCCTGTCTACAGAAATATTATAAAGAGGAAACTTTGTTTGCTTGTAATGAATAGGCACAAAAACTACTCGACCGTTCTTAAAAACTCTTTCACCATTCGAAAACTACATTATCCAAAAGTAACATAATTAGGACACATAGAGAGCGTCTGTGGTCGAGTTGGTCGGATACTTGACTAACAAGTCAAGGACCAGGAGGTCGCGGGTTCGTGTCCGGCTACTGGACGTGTACCAATGGGACTCTTTTTCAGAGCCTATGTACGCTACGCAACGCTCGTACGGTGAAGGACAACATCGTGATGAAACCCGCACACCACAAGGTGTGTGAACCCTATAACGGCGATGGGCTCACCCCCTGTCATGTAGATGCTCTGTAAATGTGATAATAATTATAATATTGTGAGGATATTATATTATTATTTGGGAACAACAGTATTATCATTTCACAGGCTAGGCAGAACACTAATGATGTTAGAACAAGCGTTCTTACTTTCAAACGTTCCGGACCGCTACGTGTGGCGGGGGCTGCTGGCCGCGCCGCACGCGCGCACTCAGCTACTGTCGCAGGCGCCGCTCACTCGGGCTACGCGGACGCTCAATAAAGTCGCGGACATGATAGATTTATTTCATTGCTCACTGAGTCAATTCACAAAGGTCACAATTGGTGTATTAAGCACGTAGATTATGTCTATTAAAATAATGTTTAAATTTTAAATTGTTAAATGGAATTAATGTAAATTTATTTATTATGACATAGACATAACTTTATTTTCGATAAACAAATACAACACACACAATAAGATAACAAAATCAAAAAAATAAAAGTAATAAGAATACATTTTTACATTAAAACCCATAAATAATTATAGCATGACATCAAAGAATGCATGCTGCATTTGTCCAACGAAAAATGAGCCTCCGGCTCAGCATGATGTCACAGTTGCCCGTGACATGAACTGGTATTCTGCCTTCGCTCAGAGAGAGAGAGTATCATCCATACGTAAATAATATATTAATAATAAGTATCGAGGATGTTTAAATAAAAACAAACCTGTAAAATAAAATAAATGCCAATATTATATTATAATAATAAATATTCATGAACTGCCAATCAACGCAAACAATATCACCATACTACGTGCTAAAGAAGTAAACAAATAAATATATATAGATATAAATGATACTTGTGTTATGGTGCGACAGATGATTTTAAGGGTTATTGGGGACATCAGTTACCAAATCAGACTACGAATGGCCACAATGAATCTTCTGCTGTTCTAAAAGATACAAACGCAGTTTTAATTTGAAATTCGCGACAGTGTTACAGCTACGCAGTGGTGGAGGTAAGTCGTTCCAGCATTTTGTTGTCATAAACTTGAAAATTTCCCGAAAGGCTGCGGTCCTGTAGTGTTGCGTGGATAGCGGTTGGGAATTATTATGCAATTTTTCTTAATGTAATTTTTATAATTCTGTGAATGTTTTATGATTGTTAAATGCACTTTGAATGTACCTACTATTACGATGTTACCGCATTAGGTCCACCCTGTCATGGTAATGTTTGTATATTTAAATAAATAAAATAAAATAAACCACTTTTAGAATGACGAGACTAAACTCGAACGCGTACATTTTTTTTGTTTATAACCAAACTTGCTTTGCACCCGCGGCTTCGCCCGCATGGACTTCGGTTATATTGCGGTATAAAGGACAACTATAAGAAAACTTATCATTCCTACGGAAAAATCTAAGTTTCCCTCGGGAATATACATTTTTGCCTGATAAAAAGTACCCTATTATTTAATCCGGACTTTCCAAAGCAATCGGTTTAGTAGTTACGGCGTGAAAGCGGAACAAACAAACTCACTTTCCCATTTATAATATTAGTAAGATGCCATAATTTTTGTACGGAGTAATTTCATAATGATCTCTTTATTGTAATAGGTATAATACCCCGTAGGTGACCTACGGGGTATGGTATGTATATAAATTTGGAACTCAAAATCAACCATTTTGCTTTTTTTGAATTCTTTTATCACTTCAGTTTTTTTTTGTTAAAAGGTTTTAATTGCCAACTATACTCTAATAAATTGTATAACAAGCGTTAGACGTGTTTAATGATAGTAAAATAATTAATAAGATTCATGCTGATTTCTGTTGGAGAGGCCTATGTCCGGCAGTGGACAGGTATGGGCTGATGATGATGCTGATTTCTATTTTTTGCATTGCAACAATGCTACGCCGTAAACGCGTAGCCGCCGACTACGCCTCGTAGCACTTTACTACGATTAGATCAACTAAAAACTAGGCACGTCGACCGATCGATCAAACTTCTATAGAAAAAGAATTATGTTAAAAGCTTGTGGAATAATACTACGAAGATTCTTATTTATTTATTGATATGATATTTAAGCGTTTGTGGTGCAGTCGGCCTGATACTTGACTTGCAATCGGGAGGTCGTAGCTTCGAGTCCGGCTACTGGACGTGTACCAATGGGAGTACCGTGCAAGTTTGCCATCCAGTCTGGTCATGCAACTCCCTCCAGAACGACCAGAAACGTTGTTTATAAGGAAAATTTATAAATATGATCCCTAAATGCATTTAATTTTTTTTTTCTCTTCTCCGGATTTCTGGACGAAAACGAGACCATAATACTGAGATTTCGCTGTCTCTCTGTCCGTCTGTAACCAGGCTTTATCTTATCAACAATGATAGGTCGGCAGTTAAAAAATTCGGTGTGTCCCAGTACAAGAAACATGTTTTTTTAAGAATTTTGTCCTTGGAACCCTTCTTGCGAGTCCGACTCACACTTGGTCAGTTTTTAGTTTTCATGTGGTAAAACTTCTACTTTCACATCATCATCATCATCAGCCACATAACGTCCACTGCTGGACGAAGGCCTCCCCCAATGAGATCCGTCATTTGGGGTGAAATGCCAGTAATTGCCACGCTTGGCAGGCGGGTTGGCGATTGCAGTGGTGTTGTGGTTTAACTCACAGAGAGCGCTGCTGCCCGTTCTCTGGAGAGCTCCCTCGGTCGCCTCTTACGACCCCCATGACGGGAAGAGTTGGGCTGGGGTGGTGACACATGTATTCTATTCGCCGTCACCATACGGCTACTTTCACACTGACTGACATTCACATTCACACCTCTGAACTCCAGGTGAAAGCATATAGGTACTTTAGTTAGGGTTATAGTAGCCACCCCTGATCGTCTTATCCCAATTTTATTTATTTTTGTATTATTTTTATTCAAGAACAAACAATTGTAGGTACACATAGCATGTTAGGTTATGAACAATAATATCCTTCGTAAGTTAAACATCCAGTACTTATAAAAGGAAGTACCTGCTCTTCCACTGATAAATAAATTTATAACAAACCAATTTATCCTAATCTAAAGATTAATGACATTTTTTTTTCTCCAACTCCTCGCCCTTTCATAATCCCAAGCGGGGTAGGTAGAGGCACTTGCTGAACAAATGCTCACGCTTCACAAAGCGTTTTTAACCCAACGTGACAGGCAGTGAGCCCATCACTGCTATAGGGTTCACACACACAATAAAGACATGCCACGCGGTCGAAGTCGCCGGCAAAAGCTAGTTAGCTATATGATTGGAGATAGTGCCTCTTGAGGAGATCTCACTCTAGTATATCTAGAACGATTTAAAAGGCAAAACAGATCACAAAAGTTAAAAAATTGTCTGCAGGTGTTAAGGCCGCAATAACTTCATTACAATAAAAACGAATGTCTGTCATCGCGGAGTACCCCGTGTAGACAATTACGCTCTCACACGCCTCGGGATTCACGAGTGTTGAGAAAATGCACTCGGTATTCTCTCAGATATGTTTCTCTCTTAAGTGAAATAAATGAACATATATTATGAGCTCCCATCCAGTGGAAATGCGCTGAGATTTTCTCTACGGAATGTCCATGTCTTGGTGTCGAGATATTACAACGCTTCACACACTTTGCTGCGAGTTTCTGGAGAGTTCAAATACGAAATTCAATTAATGTTCACACAATGTGATGTGGAATGTAATGAACATCTGAAAGCTGTTACTGGGAACCCTTTTTTTTGGTGCTTGGCAGAACAATTTAGAGAGGTTGGGATAGAGGGTGAGAGGTAGGTGCATAAACTTTGTTGTAATAGTTATTATGTATGTCTTACGACCGGTTAAAACGGTTAGCTATTGTAAGGTTTAAATTTATAATGTCTTTAGACAAATACACACATCAATAGTGTCTTAGGATCGAGTACATTTTAGAAGATTGCAATCAAGAATATTTTTTACAAAAACTGAATTCATTCATAATTTATTCAACATGTGGTGATAAGTCATTGATACAGACATGGGGAATTAGGTAGGAGGCCAATCCAGAAGATTAGATTTGATTTAAATAAATTAGATTTTTTTTTGAGAGCTAAAAATGTTCTTGTTCCCTAGACACTTTTGATGTGTGTACAATATGAAAGTACACTTCACGCATTTTAATCCCAAAGCGGCGTAGACAGAGGCACTTGCTAAGCAACTGCCCACGGTTCACGAAGCGTAGCGTTCAATGTGACAGCTTTGAGTTGTACCTGTCCAGCTAGTGTACACATTCATTGTTATGAATGAATTCAGTTTTTGTAAAATATACTCTTGATTGCAATCTTCTAAAATGTACTTGATCCCTA
>SJJU01010953.1:0-21474 GCA_012932125.1 Conopomorpha cramerella
TAACCGTGAGGTCGCGGGTTCGAGTCTGGCTACTGGACGTGTACCAATGGGACTCTTTTTCAGAGCCTATTGTACGCAACGCTTGTACGGTGAAGGACAACATCGTGATGAAACCCGCACACCACAAGGTGTGTGAACCCTATAACGGCTATGGTCTCACCCCTTGTCACGTTGGGTTAACCGTGTAAATACGCTTGGTGAACCGTGGGCAATTGCTTACTAAGCAAGTGCCTCTGCCTACCCCGTTTTGGGATTAAAAGGCGTGAAGGGTATTTTTTTTTATTTATTACAAATACCCATCCATACAATTCTTTCCTCTTCATAAAATTAGTATAGATTTACCAGTCAAGGGACCGTTTCTCGTAAATTTTACCTACTCGAGAAGGCTTTTTACGTCAATTTAGAGCTTATTACTGTTTAATAAGGGCCATAATGCATTAAAAGTCTAAAGGTTGAAGTATCAAATGAAATTAATTTTAGTAATAGCTCTTAAAATTTTGTAATGAAATACATCAAAGTCACATAATATTAAAAAGTTACCTAATGTGTTGGGTAAATAATCTTGAAAATGACATTTATTTGCTTATCTGTGTGTTTTTGTGCCTTTTTTTATTGCAAGTAAGCATGCGTTTGACCACCATCTTGTCTGTTGTTCAGCTCCGATGTGGTCCATCGAGCATGCTTGCTTAATAGGTACCTATTCACCCCAGTGACGTGAAGATTTATTTATTTATATCACACAACAAGAATTGCATTACAGGTTGCCCTAATTCGCAAAACTTAAACATAAAGTAACGACTAACACTTATTATCACTTAAATAAAGAATTTCTTAACATAATATTACAACACAAATTCATAAATATAAAACACCAGGGGCCTTACCAATAATGGCGGAATTGCTATTTCGAAGATACACAAAGCTCAAGTTAACTTGTCAGCTGTATGTCAAATACGGAATAACCAGTTCAAGTAGACCTGTAATAACCGTTGTATAAGTGATAACGCGTTTATTGGTAAGGGGGTAGCTGTCCCGGCAAACATTTGTTTTGCCATAGGAAGTCGCTTTTGTACCCCGTGTTTTGGAAGAAATAAAGATGAAATGTGCTCTATCGTAGACCACATCTCTGCTTTAGTAAGGATGGTATTTCTTGTTCTTGTTCATAGTGTTTAAAAAAACACCTCCATTGACATTTTTTTATCATAGACAGTATGAAACAAAACCCGTACATAGCTAGGTATCAACGCAAATACTTTTGCGGCAAAATAACATAGCCTAATTGAAATAAATAAAAAATAAATATACTTCACGCTCTTTAGTCCCAAAGCGGGGTAGGCAGAGGCACTTGCTAAAACAAATGCCCGCGGTTCACCAAGCATATTTAACCCAACGTAATAGGGGGTGAGCCGTTTTAGGCTTCACGCACCTTGTGGTGTGCGGGTTTCATCACGATGTTGTCCTTCACCGTACGAGCGAGCGTTGTCGTACAATAGGTCTGAAAAGAGTCGATTGGTACACTCAGTGCGGACTGGAACCGGGCAAGTCAATATCTCCACAATGGACACAGACGCGACAGATAAAGTAGCTAAAAAATATATAATTCTGTACGAACTAACAATTTATCCGACACTCCCACATACACGAGAGCACAGTAGGCACTGAAAATATTGCTCGTACACAACATTTTTATATGAGAAACAGAAAAAGGGGCAACATAAAAAATATCCAGCAATAACTAATGGCGTAATATCGAACGTTCTATCGTACCGTCACTTACCCTGCGCCAGGGTAAATTGAGCTTTCAAGACCAAAGGCACGTTAGAGGGAAAGAAAACGTTTCAACTCAAGACAAAGAGGCCGATAATGCTCTGAAGCGTGTGAAATTGTACTGGAAGAGTGCCGTATAACAAATTTAAATAAATTTCGCGTCTCAGGCCCAATATAGAATGTAGGGTGACAACTCTTTCAATGTTTCAATGGGACACGTTTCTCGATGTCTAAATAATATAAAAATATGCATTTTCATATTATTTATGTATACTAATTTTGTAGAGACAGGATTTTACTTTTTGTATGTATTTAATGGCATCCGAATGTATTGATCGATTTGAAAATCTCTAGATACTAAAACATAGAATCCCCTTGAATACTATCAATCTTCTTATATGTATAGAAATCTATATCCATCAAGAGTAACCTCATATTACATTATTGAAAACCTATATGAAATTTGTCAATTCAGCATCAATTAACTTCCCCTGCTGCAAATGTGTACTCATATCCCGCAGAACAGAATTTTCAGCTATTCAAAGCCTTCCAGGTCACTGCATGCCTGATGACTGGTACTGACTGAGGTGGATAAATTGTTCGCATATTTAAGGATACACCATGCAACACGAAAATTTCCTTATTTTGTAATCGACGCTTCTAAGGTGAATTGCCAAATGCTTGGGACGTAAAATGGACTACAATAGCTTAATTTGATAGAAATATTTTCTTCGTTTTTTCATCGACAATACGGTCACCCTACTTGTCTGAACTTCGGGCTGTCTTATTCAATCCTCGTATGATGTGATTACATAATATCAAAGTCTTAGCAATGAATTCTTCCCAAACAATCGCATGCCATGAAAAGAATCCATTTTTTCTGATCATATTGCCTATTTTGGCGGTGAATTGGTCACACGATCCGAAGAGGGGAATTTAACAAGGCGAGCATCGCGTTCTAATGGCAGCCTGGGGGAGGTCGACGCAGACCTGGACGCCCCGTGCACACGTGGCGGCGCACCGTCGACGGCGAGCTGAGAGCGCGAGGGCTGAGCTGCTCTGATGCCAGAGCAGTCACAGATTACAGGATGGCGTGGCGCTATCTTGTAAAATCACTATGAATCGCCAGGATGTGGAACGACACTGTTTATTAACCCTATACCTACAAATCTATCATTCATTTTCATTTTCTGGAGACGTGCGCGTCAGCTTGAGCCTACCTCTTTTGCACGAATACTCACGCTTTATCTCCATAGAAATCATCTTTTTCCATCCATGTCTTTGTTCCCAACTCTTACCGAGGCACTGGCGACAAAACAGCCAATTTTCGAATAGAGATGAGTGCTGAGAGGGACGGAGAGAGTGAGACGAATTAATGCAAATTAATCTCAACTGATTAATTGACCTCACTAAATTAAAGGCTGCCTTTGAAAAGGTCACGACTGTACCCGCATCAGTATCGAACAGACCCCTAGTTTTTGGGGCAACGTTCACCCTTTATTAACACAAACATTAAGACAGAAGTAGGTTTCATTGGCCCCTGGGGCTTCTGTTTATTCGCAACTATGCCTGTTACGATATGCGAATACGCTATCTTTACACGTGTTATTTTCACTCAAACCGTTTTATGCTGATCTCTATACATTTGGAAATAAAAGTGGTATTCGTACAAATAAAAATGAGACAGTTTAAGTACTTCTGTACGCGATAGTACACGCTGGTAAGGTAGAATAACAAAATATTTGGTTGCCAGTGTATTGTGATCTCTACTCTTTAAGAGGATATAAGGAGAGGAGTGTTTGATGGTTAAAATTACTATGCAGTCGAATAAGTCTTTATGGATACGCAGAATCCACGAAATATTAGGGATGGGATATTCAAAACACTTTTGCCTTTATTTCGAAGTGAATCTTTAACATTGTGATGGAATTATTCAAGACCCTTTTTGAAGATATTTTTATTTTTCATTGTTGCTTTGTATCAACCTACTTCACTGCTTCAAGCAGAAAAACAAGACATTTCTGGGCATTGTTTACTTCCCTACGAAACATACAAATCTTACTCTTACTCTTTGACGGGCCCGTTGGTGTAGTGGTCAGCATGTCTGCCTCTGCTCCGTAGGGTCGTGGGTTTGATTCCCACCGCTGACAGGTGCTTAGGTGATAAGCTTTTAAGTACTTGTTAGACGTGTTTGGGTGTTTTATTTATAAAAGTATATATTTAAATAAAAAAAAATAAGTAAATATATTTCTTTGTCTGATTTCCATAAAACAAGTGCTTTAGCTACTTAACATGGGATGAAGGCAATGTGTGTGTTGTTGTAAAATATTTATTTATTTATCTTAGTTATGTACGGATATTATGAAAAGTACGTCATCTACATTACAATAATTCTAAGATATATTTTAGAATTTTTAACGTCATTAAATCATTTGGACATATGGAGAGAATGGATGAAATTCGATTGACGAAAGAGATTTATATGGGTGATCGAAAGGACCGGGAGAGTAGATGTCGCCCCAGAAGGACATACATTGACCAGATTGGTGATGTCCTGGCGGAAGGTGGCGTGAAAAGTACTCGAAACCGGAGATCATAATAATATACGAAAATATGTATGAATGTGCGAAAGGGCTATGTCAGTACCGTGACAAAAGAAGATCTGTTACCTCTGCCTACCCCTCTGGGAGATAGGCGCAAAGTGTGTGTATGTATGTCTTTAAATGTTGAAACTGTGAAATTTGATTATTAGATAATGTAACGCTATTTACCATGCTGTGGCGACCTATAATTAAGGCAGTACCTACACTTTTTTTTTGTCGCCTATTTTATACATGTATTGTGTATGTACTTGTTGGTTGTCCTTTTAAAATAAAATAAAATAAAAATAAATAAATCAGATTTTTTTGGTTTTTTAAGCAGTTGATAGCTGATAATTGGGTGGACGTCACCAATATCCTGCCACTTAAATATACCAAGACCCATTTAAAAAGTTAAACAATATAATAAATAATTACATAGCAAAAACTTTTTGTAAACTCGTTTCAGATAGGAATCATCGATTAATCCCACCCGCCTCCATCCCCAACAAACAGTACAGGAAACTCTTGAAAAACACCGATAGAAGTTGAATCAAATTACCTTTTGTAAGCGGAGATAAGTAGCTACCTATTTTATCTTTTTTCACGAATCGGATAAAGTTTCGGTAGCTACAGTGGGATTCGGGCGAAGGAAAAAAAAAAGCAATTTATAAGCTGAGCTTCTGCGTGTACAAGCGATCGCGGGTCAATTGCATGTCTCGTTTGAACTTGTGTTAGAAAGTACAGTGAAGCGGAAAAGTTATTCATGTTATATTACGACTACAAGAATGATAAAAATGTTATCAACATTATTATTGTAATATTTAGGTGCAGTATACTGTTTTGGTTTCTGTTTTTTGCTGACAGAGACAGGAACTATAGATCATTGTACGTAATTTATCTCTACTGTACAATGAAAAATTATTTTTAGTGTACTTCTTGACAAAAATTAACACATGTATACGTCTATTTCTTTGACACTTAAACGGCTTAGAAGCGCGGTAGCATTTCAAGCTAAGTTCAAGTAACTGTCCTAAAATTATCAGAACTTAATGAAATTATAGAAAAAATAATATATATAAGTGCAATGTCCAATAGTAAAATAATGCGGTAGTTCAATAAATTATTCCTGGAAGTATTGTTTTCTTACAGTCCATCGGGCTCACCACCTATCACGTTATTTTTTTTATTAAATACGCTTCCTTATTTGTAAGCATTTATCTGACTACTACCTCTGCTTGAGAATTAAAAGCCGTGACCATATTGATAATCATATTTTTTCTTCCGATTTTACATTAAAACCATACCAGTTTTACTCTAAAAATGCGCAGCAAAGGCAGTTATACTCCATTACTGATTAAAAATACACAAAGGAACGAATTAAACGTAAGCCGCTCCAAATGAGCGGCGAGCGATGCACATTTTCATTTAAATAATATTTTTTTAATCCCTTAATCTCCACATAACACACATGCGGTGGACTGTACTGTCCCAGTGAATTCCAAGTCTTTACCAACCATTTTACCCTGGACCCACAAGATATACAAACATCACTTTACGAAGTATCTATTAAAAATTGTGTAATTCGACTTAACAATTTTTCAACATAAACGATCGTACTTTATGTATCTTTAAAAGGCTTCGAGTCCAAAGGAAAGGAAGCACTTTTCACGCTCACATTACACCAGCACTGTATACATTTCTGTGTACTATCGTGGACAAAATATTGTTGACATATTGCGGTGTCGTTTGAGCTTGAATCGGTAAAGTAATTCAAGGATATGTAGCTCAATGAAGTGTTTGATGCGATGAAAAAGAGCCCCCAAGGACGGTAAGGAAGCATTTAGCCAGGCGTGCGCCGGAATTTGTATCGAGATCGGAAATACCCTTTTTTTAAATCCTGTGTGTTTTGGTTTGATAAAGAGGGAATAGGAAATGAGTTAGATTTTGTTTTTCACACGCCGGCTCCGGTGAAATCTTCTTGGTACCCTGTTTAGGGAGGCTTTTAAATGTAATTTTGGTATTGCGTATTACTTTGGCGTCTTGTCTTCTGTACAGAAATATCTTTGGTGGTAATCAATAAATAGACTGTAAGTTTTTTTGTTTGTTTATCTGAATTGATTAGTTTCCGAGGCTACTGGACAGATTTGAAAAATTCTTTCACTCTTGGAAAGCTACATATTTCTATCTTGTAATTATTTCTGAGTAACGTAGGCTTTATTTTATCCCCGAATACCCACGGGAACTAAAAACGTGAGTAACACCGCGCGGTACAGCTAGTCTTATACATTTTAGTTTATACATAGATAAGAGTTGTAAAAGAGGGGGGTAACCCAATACAAGCATGATTGTTGTTCAAAGAGCTGCTCCATTGTTCTCTCTTGTTTTTTTTTGTTTGTTTTTTGAGATAAAATATTTGATTTCATTTGATATATGCTCCGTTTCCGTAGGTATAAATTATAAGGGAATAAATGATATTCTGTATCTAATCTACACACATAAAAAGTGTCTAGGCATCAAGAACATTTTTAGCTCTAAAAAAATCTAATTTATTTAAATCAAATCTAATCTTCTGGATTGGTCTCCTACCTAATTCCCCAGGCCTGTCATCATCTGTGACCTGTCATGATCGTAGATTTCTGCCGAACTTCAAATGTACAAAGCACTGCCCAAGTTAAAAAACACATTTATAATATCTAACGCAAGTATCACGAGCACCTAAGCACGGTATACCTACAATAAATGATCCCCCCCGAACCCCTCCGGTCCGGCTCTCCTCCCATTAAACGTCGGGGCGTGGACCAAAAACGGTCTTAATTAAAAACGGCCGAGTCTACCCCCATTTGCATTATAATCTTTATAATGAAAGCGTTTAAAGCGGATTAATTTAAATAAGATTATTTAATTTCACGTTACGCTCAGATTTGCCCGCCACTGATACCGCGTTCGGTACGTGTCACAGTTTGACAACATTTTTTTAGAAACTTTTGTTTTCGGTGTACGCAATGTGTGAGCTTATTTGTGCTCTGTAAGCTTTCATGTGCTTTGTTAGCATAACAAAGTGACGTCGCAGTATCCTTGTAATCCCTACTAATATTTTTAACGCGAAAGTTGAGATGGATGTTTGAATGTTTGTTACTTTTTCTTGCAAGAACTAAGCAACGGATTACAATTAAACTTTGCAGTAATATGCACACATCAAAAGTGTCTAGGGATCAGGTACATTTTAGAAGATTGCAATCAAGAATATATTTTACAAAAACTGGATTCATTCATAATTTATTCAAAATGTGGTGATAAGTCATTGACACAGGCATGGGGAATTAGGTCGGAGACCAATCCAGAAGATTAGATTTGATTTAAATAAATTCGATTTTTTAGAGCTAAAAATATTCTTCATCCCTAGACACTTTTGATGTGTATGTAAGAAAATCTTGGTATGTTATTAAATGCCATTGTTCTCTGTTTACAAACATTCTTCCTTTCGGATTGGTACAGAAAATATGAAAATCTTCGAATTCTTTGAAGAGTCGAAGAGTTTGTTCAGCGTGTTGCTTGCTCTAATTAAAAAATAGTTTTGTCTATAATTAGTGGTAAGGACCACAGGCAAGGAAAAAACTGGTTTGTGTCGTAGATGATGATTTAGTAGTACATTGAAATTTAAACCGTCTGATAACAGTATCTTTTTAGCCGTGTGGTGACGGCGAATAACCACCCCAGCCCAACTTTTCCCGTCATGGGGGCCGTAAGAGGCGACCGAGGGAGCTCTCCAGAGAACGGGCAGCAGCGCTCTCTGTGAGTTGAACCACAACACCACTGCGATCGCCAACCCGCCTGCCAAGCGTGCCGATTACTGGCATTTCACCCCAAATGACGGATCTCATTGGGGGAGGCCCTCGTCCAGCAGTGGACGTTATGCGGCTGATGATGATAACAGTATATTTGTTAATTCTTCTTCACTCTCGCAGTTGCATCGCTCTGGCCCCTTCTTACCCACCGTCCACCTCCCGAGACCACCTGGGTGAACCGTGGGAAATATTTTTTTACAACGGTCCACCTTCTAATTTTAATATTGGAAATGCTTATATTTATATTGGTGACGGTCCCCCTCTAAACCTACCGATAACAAATGAAAAAAATAAATACACTTCACGCCTTTAATCCCAAAGAGGGGTAGGCAAAGGCACTTGCTAAAGCAAATACCCACGGTTCACCAAGCGTATTTAACCCAACGTGACAGGGGTGAGCCCATCGCCGTTATAGGGTTCACACACCTTGTGGTGTGCGGGTTTCATCACGATGTTGTCCTTCACCGTAGGAGCGTTGCGTTGCGTACATAGGCTCTGAAAAAGAGTCCCATTGGTACACGTCCAGTAGCCGGACTCGAACCCGGGACCTCCCGGTTACAAGTCAAGGATCCGACCAACTGGACCACAGACGCTCTAAAGTAATTCAAAAGAATATATCCTTGGATACATTTAACAAACTTCCTGGCACAATATCTTCCGCACCATTTGCACGTTGCCAGATCACAAAGAGATCCGCAAAGGAATAAGCAACAATGAGCAAAATTGGGGATTCGCCATCAAATACACCTGATGCTGAAGAATGGACACAATATTTTATTTAAAACCCACTCAGTGAGAGTCAATTGCTCGGAATAGGAGTCTCGACGTGGAAGGAATTGGGCATACGCTTATTTGCGCACGGCGCGTCCAATTTTTTGATGGGGAAAATTGATGTTCATTGATTTTTTTTATTATTCAAGGTCACGGGAATCAAGAGGCTCATTATTAACCGACTTAAAAGAAAGTATGTGACTTGTGAGCGTCTGTGGTCCAGTTTTTTTATCACTATGAACAAGCGTTTGACCACCATCCTGCCTGATGTTAAGCAGCGATGTGGTTTACAATGGAGCAAACTTGTTCATTAGGTACCTATTCATTGGCGACTTGAAGACCTTTAGACTGTACTGTGCAGAAAACACAGACTCTGGCAAGTCATTCCACATCCTAGCGGTTTGTACTATGAAAGTGGATGTAAACCGTTTGGTTCCACCTGGTATGGATGACGTTTTGCCGTTCTTCTGGTTGTCCTATTGTAAAAATGCGATGGGGGTATAAGGTTATGCTATAAGTTGGTCGGATACTTGACTAGTAACCGGGAGGTCACGGGTTCGAGTCCGGCTACTGGACGTGTACGTGGTTAGAGAGAGAGACAAATATTGCCAGAACTGTCTGCCTAATTTCAGATAAGTAAGTCATTGAAAATATTGAGGCTTCTTGTATAGTTCTTCCCCTCATCACAAAACCTCTTTCTGAACTGATGTTGGTTTTGACGTTTTCCATTAATTGTTTGTCTAGTTAATGAACAATTTAAATCTTACGCAAGAAACTATTTTGAATATGAATTTTGTAGAAGTTGTTCAGTCCAATCTGCATTCAACTTCTGGACTAAACAAGCTAAGCTAGGTACGGCGTTTGCTCGGCTTGGAGTCCTATGTCCTAATATAAATGCAAAGAAAGAGTAAAAACCATTTTAAACTCAACAAATCCAGCAATTTCATTTAACATATTTCACTCTTTAAAGCCAATTTTCATTTCGTGTTCAATTTTTTTTTTAAATCTATTTCTCTACGGAATAGAAAAAAAAATACACTTACTTAACGTTGAAGTGCAAAACCGTCAAGTGTTCACTTAGTGTACCTCGCGTGGGTGTCGCATGACATCTATTATGGTAATGCAGTTCAGTGAAAAGTGTTTTTTGACAACCCCGTAACGTAACACCGACATTGGAGACAATCGTTTTAAAAATGGAAGGAAAACGGAAAGAAAAATTTATCTAGACAGAGACTGGCCGGCGACACCGTGTTCCGAATTTGAAAAAAGAAATTACGAAAAATTTTGTGCGTTCGAGAATTCGTGTTATTTTTATTTGAATTTCGAAATAAATTTTGCACGTGCCATGACTGGCTGGTTAAACTTTACCTACTTAAGTTAAGAATTATTTTTAACAGTAACCAATTTGTGCGCGTTTGTTTGAAGCTCACTGTAGATTAATATTTTAACTCAATCTAGGTGACTGACCGACAAAACCGTCTTTCAAATTTAAAAGAAAATTGTATTCGAGAAGTCGTGTTAATGTTATTTGAATTTGGAAATAGTTTGTTCGCGTGCCATGACTTGCTGGCCAGACTACCTTCTTGAGGAAATATTTAAAAAAAGTTAGTAGTTGCAAGTTAGTGCGTGTTTGTTAGAAGCTGTTGATTCATGCTTTGCCCCTTTCCCGGGGCAGTAGTGTTAAAGTAATAAAATTTACATCTGCTTACAATTTGTTTTCATAATATCCATAAAGGAACAACTTAGTAACAATTTGTAACAAATATTTTTTTTCCATTTATAATTAATGTGTATTTAATTATGCAGACAGCCACGATGGTTCGGAACCTACCTGACGAGATTTTCTAGTGTTGGGCTTGTTTCAAAGGAAGTTTTATTTACTTTCAATAGGATCACTTTTTTTATATTCTTCAAGCTGAAGTGGCCGTAGCCGTAGAACCGATGACCGTTGGGACAAACGAGTTCTCGAGACCGCGTCTCGGCAAACGGAGTGTAGGGCGCTCTCGCGCAAGATGGACTGATGATATACGCAAGATGGACGGCAGAATCTGGATGCGAGAAGCCGAAAACAGATCACAGTGACGTGCAATTCGAGAGGCCTGTGTCCAGCAGTGGATTAGTATCGCAGTAATCGCAGTGGTGTTGTGGTTTAACTCTGCCCGTCCTATCGAGAGTTCCATCGGTCGCCTCTTACGACCCCCATGACGGGAAAAGATGGGGTGGGGTGGTGACACATGTATTCTATGCGCCGTCACACGCGACTGATTGCTCATCGGTTTTTTTATCACTATGAACAAGCGTTTGACCACCATCCTGCCTGATGTTAAGCAGCGATGTGGTCTACGATGGAGCACACTTGTTCATTAGGTACCTATTCACCCACGACTTGAAGACCTTCAGACTGTACTGCGCAGGAAACACAGACTCCGGCAAGTCATTCCACATCCTGACGGTTCGCACTGTGAAAGTAGACGCAAACCGTTTGGTTCGCGTAAATGGTAAAATCCACTTGTTATGGATGACGTCTATGGATCAGTATCGACTTTTCAAAATATCAGAATATTACCTTGAATAAAACATGATCACGTTTCAGTCTAAGTTCAGTTAAACGCTATCGTACCTATAATTGTACTAACCAACTTAAATTAAACTGCCCACTTACCTTTTTAAATAACTTAGAAGTAATTAGCTTGAAGCGGTTGTAACGACCTCATTAAGCTTTTATAGGTTACAGTATATTAAGTGTCGGTGGCCCAGTTGTTAGGTGCCTCGACTCGGCAATATAAGTTGTGGTTTCGAATCCGGCTATAGTTACACCATTCATCGCCGGCCACATAACGTTGGACGAGGGCCTCCCCCAATGATGACAGACTATGATCATGTGGAACAATACTGGCAGGCGGGTTGGCGGTCGCAGTGATGTTTTTGTCTAACTCACAGAGAGCGCTGCTGCTCGTCATCTAGAGAGTTCCCTCGGTCGCCTCTTACCTACGACCCCCACGGCGGGAAATGTTGAACTGGAGAGTAGTTGGGGATGACACATGTATAATTCAACACACAGCTTTAGCGATATGGTCTACAATGGTCACACTTGTTCATTAGGTACCTATTTACCCGTGACCGTAGGCCAGTCATTCACACAGCCTGGCGGTTCGCACTATGAAAGTGGACGCAAACCGTTTGGTTCGCTTAAATGGTAAATCCACCTGGTATGGATGACGTTTTGCCGTTCTCCTGGTTGTCCTATTGTAAAATCGCGATGGGGCTGAATTAGGCTGCACATGTACATCATAAGTATATGCATAGTTTTTTATTGGTTTCCTAACATTATTTAATATTTTGACATTACTCCACCTTATTTCTATTAATATTTTTTTTTCTTTGCATTATACATATACATGACATTTTAAATTTTTTGCACAGCGTGCTTCGGGTACTGATGGAAGATCAGCTCTGAGAGCGTTGTGTTAATCCACGTCACTCCCAGTGCACGCTGAATCGGAATCCTTTGCATTTGCCACGTCTAATCCTTGTTAATTTAACGTCGTCTAAAACTTGTTAATTTCTGTGTTTGTTTTTTCTAATTGCTAATTTTCTTTATTTTGTAATTGTTTATTTAAGTGTACGTGTCAAATGTAAATAAATGAATAAATAAGTATAAAACAAAGCGTATAGCCTGAATAAACCTAAATATTCAGATCCCATTATCCTACAACATGCGAGGAAGAAAGATATTTGATGTGTTCTTTTTACATTTCAGACCAGCATTTTCAAGGTCATCAAACAATGCCTCATTTTGATGGTGCTTAATTCAAAGTCAAAGTTTCTTTATTTCATCGTTATAAGTGTTATAACATACAGTAGAAGAACACAAAGCTTGATGAACGTCATTTATGACTTTAAAACAAAAGTAATCGTCCCCGGTTCGAATTAATTTCTTTTACTGGCCAGAAGAACCGGGAAGAAACTGGCATCTTTTCAAATCGCCAAGGCTTACTGCTAAGTATACATAACATAAATAATTATGGTTTTTTTTATTTCAGGTACTTGTAGAACCAGTATTTTCAGTACTAACGGTGGATTTGCCTGAAAGGATCTGTTACGAAGTAAGTTTTCACTTCCAAATACCACTACGATAGATCATAATGAATAGTTTTTTATCTTATTACTACGAGATAGAGTATAAAATCTTTTGCCGAGGTGCCGCGTTCCAAGATAACATTTCCAAATGAAATTATGAAATGGTCTATCTATTATCTGACTTAAAGTTTGTCTTCTCTATGAGTAAAGTTGCTAAGTGTTTTTGAAGCCGTTATTCAACTGATCTTGGTATCTGTTCCTTTAATAAATTAATAAGCGTGACATCTAGCGGACATTATTTAAAAAAATAAAAGACTAAAATTAATGCGTTTTAATCCCAAAGCGGGGTAGGCAGAGGCACTTGCTAAAGCAAATGCCCACGGTTCACCAAGCGTATTTAACCCAACGTGACAGGGGTGAGCCCATTGCCGTTATAGGGTTCACACACCTTGTGGTGTGCGGGTTTCATCACGATGTTTTCCTTCACCGTACGAGCGTTGCGTTGCGTACATAGACTCTGAGAAAGAGTCTCATTGGTACACGTCCAGTAGCCGAACTCGAACCCGCGACCTCCCGATCACAAGTCAAGTATCCGACCAACTGGACCACAGACGCTCACTGGACCACAGACAGCTCACACACACATTATTTTACTTATTTTTTTAGTGAATATCTGAAATCAAGTGACATTAACATTGATAATTCAAACACAGTATTATTTATCGCAGGACCACCACTGAAATGTTTTCCTTCCAATAAAAAAATAATCACTAAAATTGGTTCACAAACAACGAAGTTATGCGTGAAGAAAAACATAAAAAACGCATGCGGTCGACTTGAAAAACCTCCTTTTTTTAAGTCGTTTAAAAATTATAGAGACACGTTTGAAGCACCTTATTATTCGGTGGAAATGTTGCTAGTAAACTTTAACCTAATCAGCTGTAAGATCGTCGCAGTGTTCCAGAGACGGTTGGCTGGGTTGTTCCTTCTGCGTTCGTTTCTCCACTTACCGCCTGTAAAACGACCCCGAGCGCGTCTTAGAAACGTCGTTTGGCTCGTCAATACTATTGGGATTTGGGCAAGCGGAGTAAAATAAAGACGACTGCACATTTCAAATATTCGATTTATAATAGAAAATTAACCGACTTCACAACGGCTTAGCAGCTATAAAGCTAATAATGCGTAAACAAGATTGACAGATTGATACAGTATGATTGAAGACTTGGAGTTTTGTATACAGTCAACAAATACGAACAACTTTTACTATGGCGAGAACGCGGAAAAAAACCACCTCCATACAACATTGACATATTTGGCTTGAGAGTTCATGTATGGGGCCATATGAGGTCACTGCTGGACGAGGGCGTCTCCTAATGATTTCCATGACCAAGGGGAGGAAATGCCAATGATCGCCACGCTTTGCAGTCGGGTTGGCGAACGCAGGGGTGTTGTAGTTTAAGTCACAGAAAGCGCTACTGCCCGTCCTCTGGAGAGTTCCCAGGGAACAGGAAAAGTTGGGCTGGGGTGGTGACACATGTATTCTACTCTCCGTCACCAGACAGCTACACAAACATCGGGACAGCCGAAACTAAAAAAAAAGTTAAAAAAAATAATGTTTTATTATTATTTATGTTTCAAATTAATTGTCTCTCCATTAAGGAGGTAAGTAATTATCACTACTGCGGGCTTGTGGCCAAACAATAGTGAAGTTTGTTAGGATTATTATTTTTTTTTTAAAGTTTTACCAAAAAAAAAATAAAAACAATGACCATAAAGGGAACAACCCGAATGAAATCGCCCCGGTACACCCGACATCGTTATTCTCCACGCGTCGATATCTAGATCTAATTTGTCGAAGACTTTCGGCGCTCGGGAAGGGAAAAAAAAATAGGTGAACTTTTTTAATGCCACCGCGTTCCAATGGAACTCTTATTTGGATGTATATTAATCATTAGTAAAATGAAAGATCAATAGAAACAGTATTTTTTTGTTCCTTACTAGCTGTCCCGGCAAATATTTGTTTTTTTTTTCATCACTATGAACAAGCGTTTGACCACCATCCTGCCGGATGTTAAGCAGCGATGTGGTCTACGATGGAGCACACTTGTTCGTTAGGTACCTATTCACCCCAGTGACTTGAAGACCTTCAGACTGTACTGCGCAGGAAACACAGACTCCGGCAAGTCGTTCCACATGTTGGCGGTTCGCACTATGGACTATGGTTCGCATAAATGGTAAATCGGCCTGGTATGGATGACGTTTTGCTGTTCTCCTGGTTGTCCTATTGCCCTATTAAGCCTTTGAACCCCGTATAGCTCGTATTATAGCGAGACTAATAAAGAGCATTTATTCTAGCCATCTTGTAAAGCACCCTTTGGGCGTATCATAGAACTTAAGTAAGTCGGTATTTTAAGAGAAAATGGCTTTGAAATGTTACTAAGTGTATACATGTTTAAACACGTGAGTGTACTTACCTAAAACTTTTCATAAAACATTAATTTATTTAATCCCGAAACCAATGATGTTACTATAACACGTGGTTTATCTCCAATCATCATGTAAACTGTAGTTCTATCTCATTCTAACGAGTACTAAGTGAAAGAGACAATAATAGACTTACACGAGAACAAGATTTACAAGGTAGTACCCAAACCTATATACAGGATGGCCCAGAAAATTGTGGGTCAAGCGAAACAGGGTGACAGATGGGGATATTCTGAACCGTAAATACTATTACAGCATGAGCGAAGTACCGACAGATATTTTTTTCACAGTATGGCGTTTTTTTTTCTGAAAATTTGCTTTTCAAGTTACCGTTTTTATTAAATCAGTATTTTAACAATAACAATTTTTTTATTGAAAGTTTCATTAGAAATAAAAAACACAACAAAGAAAGAATTTGTTCTACGAAGTTTTTACGAAATTTACGCCAAAAACGGATTTTTTCTATGAAACTAAAAATACACAACTCAATATTGTTCACCGGGAATATATATTTTTTAAACGCAATGAACAAGCGTTTGACCACTATCCTACCTGATATTAAGCAGCGATGTGGTCTACGATGGAGCACACTTGTTCATTAGGTACCTATTTATAGGCGCGAATATAATCAAAGCTAAGCTCGAGTTGAGTTATAATGTTTGTGCGCGTTGCATTAAAAAATATCTAAAAAAAAAACTTTTTTTTTTCTTTTGGAATTCGCTCATGTTGTTCAGCGTATCGTCTATCACCCTGTTTCGTTTGATCCATAATTTACCGAGCCACCCTGTATAGTATAGAAATATGATCCAGACCGTTTTCATTTAGAATTTACCTGGAAATTGTCGGTTCCAATCCGTTCAGAGCGATACAAACTATCGACAGTTGCATAGCAATTCATCGCTTTGTAACTTTAACCCGCAATACTAGAAGCTTACACGAAAATCCGTAGTGGGAACGGAAATTTACTACCTCTGCATTTATAGGTGCCAATACGGAATATAGCATTCACTTTACGTCATCGTCTCGACAAAATTGATTAAGGCAGTGGCTTAAGATTCAGTATGTAAGTACAGCAAAACCTTGGCTATATATTTATACATACATACACTTCACGCCTGTCTCCCAGAGGGGTAGGCAGATACTACAGATCTCCATTTGTCACGGTCCTGACATAGGTACCCCTTTCGCTGAACTGAAATGAAATAAATTTATTTCTACTGCGCACATTACATAAATAAAAAAAATATTTCTTTTTAAGAAAGACGGGCCCGTTTTTGTAGTCGTCTGCATGTCAGCCTCTGCTCTGTAGTGTCATGGGTTCAATTCCCACCGCTTTATTAGATACCTATTCACCCCAGTGACTTGAAGACCTCCAGTAACTATAAAATCATGTTAATCTACTATATAAAAATAAGTCGGGTTTTCCTCCCTGACGCTATAACTCCAGAACGCACGAACCGATTTCCACGGTTTTGCATTCGTTGGAAAGGTCTCGGGCTCCGTGAGGTTTATAGCAAAGAAAATTCAGGAAAAAATTCAACAGAAAATCGGGTACAACAGAAAAACGAAACGAACCCATCTGGTGGCGAAACGGAGTTCGCCGGGTTTGCTAGTTGCATATATTTTTATACTTTACTTTTTTTAACGAACGTACAGATAATGATGAAAAAGCATTGCGCGGCTCTTTAACATTTGAAATGAAAATAATTTTGAAAATTCATCGCGTTTCCATTAATTACCTTCGTTCCCGGTCATGACATTTCTTACCCCAATTGGGCAATAATCAATTGGTTTACGGAACACCCGGTTCATTTCCAAATTGAACATCAACTTCCGATGCGAAAATCATTTTCAAATCAAAGCGATCCATTACGAACTGTTTTTGATGATACTTGAAATTTCTACAACTTTAATCGTGAATTTTGATTAACGAGAAATAGGTAGTTATTTTACTGTCATGTCATGTTGTCAAATTATACAATGCGGTTATAACTAACAATAGAGTTGCATAGGTATAAAACAAAGTCGCCTCCCGCTGTCTGTCCCTATGTATGCTTAGATTTTCAAAACTACTCAACGGATTTTGACGCGGTTTTCTTAAGTAGATAGAGTGATTCTTGAGGTATGATTACATTTATAATACATATATATAATAGCAGAGCAACACTAACGCAGGCTTGAGATCTGGCACACGCTCAGAACGCTCACACTGAGCAGTACCTAACTGCTCAGTGCGAGTTGGTACGCTTTTGATTGCCTTGTCCTTATCTTATGTGTGTATTATTGATTGTTTTTCCTATTGTTTCTTTTATTATTATTATTTTTCTCATGTGTGTTATCTCTTAAGTTGGTAAATAAACATAAACTATTAGTAATGTATATTGGCAAAACAATGTTTTCAAGGTCAGCAAGTAATTCTTACTCTTTCACTCGTGCATGTTTTTCATATTGTTGTCTCTTTCTATTTGAAACGTCAGTTTTTGGTTGCACGTCCAGTTATTTTTGGTCTGAATTTTCGTTCCCTTCAAAATCAATCTTTGACAGGTTGACCGATTAATTTCTTTAGAAAACTCCTCATTTCCTGCAGCAGGTGAAAGAATCTTATCTTCCCACTTAAGAAGTACTTAATGCCTCCTATGAATATGAACATTAGAATCATTTGCGACAATCTCTCACGTTGATGGGAGGTACAATTGGAGAGAAAGTGGGTAAACAAAGTGTCGCTAAAAAAATAAATGTTTTTTTTTACTAATCCCTTAATCTTCTAATCACGACCTTTCGATACCGTTCAAAGACACCTATCTGATTTATTTCCGGAACTACGCACGCATACACAATGACAGAGGCCCTAACTAACGAATGTTCCATATTAATCAATGACAGGCTTACCTTTCACTCTTTAATAACATCTGCCATACGGTTTTTGTATAGGTCAACTGGAAAATTTGATCATTTTTTATTGAAACGCGCACAGACATTATAACTGAATATTGTTCATCGGGTATATAAGAATTAAAAACCAAAGGTTCAAATACTGGGTGCTAATAGGCTAAATGTTTGGTATTTAGACCAATGGGGAATTTTCAAACTCCAAAAATTTCTTATCTAGATGTCGCTAGAAGGTATCCAGAGTCAAAACGTCATCCATACCAGGTGGATACACCATTTACGCAAACCAAACGGTTTGCGTCTACTTTCATAATGCGAACCGCTAGGATGTGGAATGACTTGCCGGAGTCTGTGTTTCCTTCGCAGTACGAAGGACTCTCTGAAGGTTTTCAAGTAGCGGGTGAATAGGTACCTAATGAACAAGTGTGCTCCATCGTAGACCACATTGCTGCTTAAAATCAGACAAGATGGTGGTCAAACACTTGTTCTTAATGGTAAAAAAATGGGTGACTTCTGTCAGTTATATTTTATATTATATACGCTTTTAATTATTTCGGTAAGTTATACAAACTTCAGACACTTTGGTAACATGTGAAAAAACAATAAAAAAAACTGTCACCTTCAATAATGTCTGCTTGAAGTTAGTAATTTCGTTGACATTTATCAGCTGTGTTACAGCTAGCGCCATCTGTCATAACTGAGAGAAACAAGGGTCTTGAAATTTCCCTATTCTAAGGCAGACATTAGACGCTCATGCAAGCGTCATTTAATTCCATCAGTCATGATTTATGGAATGACTACCAATACTAATTCAAACATCATTGTTTTGTTTGTTTTAAATCTTTATTGCACAATTTATTTACAAATGGCGGACTTAATGCTATTGCATTTTCTACCAGTCAACCCAAGTTGTGGTGAAAAAAGTAGAAAAAATTATATAATTAGAAAAAGTTATATAGAAAAAAAATAATCCACTATATTACACGATAGGAAATCCGTCAATTACAATCATGACTGGTAAAACTGAGATCAAAACGTATCGTCTAATGTCTGCATAAGAATGACTTGATCAAACACAAAAGGTCCATTAAGAGCAACAGTTCGGTAATTCACCGTGCCGGTTGTAAGTTCAATGAAATTAACAGGTAAAGCGCCGTGTGCAAACTACCCACATTAGGCATGCGAACGTACTAACCAGAATCCAGCCGGGGTTTTCCGCCCCACCAGAGCAGAGCCGCCCCGGGGTCAACGGGCTCCGGGGTAAAGGGAGAGGTTAATACAGTCAGACACTTCCAGTAAATTGTCAAATCAAATACATCAAAAGTGTCTAGGGATCAAGAACATTTTTAGCTCTAAAAACATCTAGTATATTTAAATCAAATGTAATCTTTTTGATTGGTCTCCTAACTAATTCCCAATGCCTGTATTGACTTATCACCACATTTTGAATAAATTCAGTTTTTGTAAAATATATTCTTGATTGCAATCTTCTAAAATGTACTTGATCCCTAGACACTTTTGATGTGTGTAGTTTATTTATTTTTATTTTATTTTGTTTATCTTTATAGTATTCTTCATCTTTATAGTGCTGTTATATACAAATACACAGTACTATAACACAAAGCTTGATAAAATTCATGTATTATTTAAAAAACTAAAGTAAACGTCTCCGGTTCGAATTAATTTCTTTTACTGGCCAGATATTTTTATATAGGTAATTCTTTCCAATTTATAAAAATGAGAGTAGGATTTCATGTTTTTCATAGAGCTTGATAAAAATAATGATATCCCAGCCCTCATGAAAAAAGGTAAGTCTTTTGATCCGGCAGATCTTGGCGGTAACTCCATCACTCCTGAATGCTACCGAAACGCGCATCCATCATTGTAAGGTTTTAGACTTTCTATCTACTCATCAGGTTAGATTCCGTTTCTTTCTCAAAATATACATAGTGTCAAAAGTTGTAAAACTAGATTTTGCATGACCGTCTTGAGTCCCAAGTTATCATTATCAGTCAAGTCATCCAGAACTCCAGCTATGACTTATCAGACATCTAGTCCCCAAAGAATTAGGTACCTAACTATTCAACCCACTCACCACCATCGATGTGATTTTAAGTAATATTCAATCAAAAATGCAGCCATAGATCCGACATTCCACTGTTATGAAGAAGTATTTACTTACATCGATATTTGAAATCTATAGATAGTTGATCTAAGGCAAAGGCAAACCGCTCGCGGGCGACGCAGGCTCCAGTCGTGCGACGTCTACGGCGCGCCGGCTGATTGCTTTGTTTCACCTCCAAGGAGATTTGAATTTATCATTACAACTTCTCCTGAAATATTCATAGGTGTGAAAAGGCCTTAACTCAAGCTCTCTGTATTGTAGACACGTGATTTTACTTCAGTGTGTGTGTGTTTGTGTGTGTTGTGGCGGAATTGCTTCGTCGGGAATTAAAGTTCAGTTAATGTTGTGATTTTGATTAAAGAGTAAGAATATTTTGTATGTAAGCTGGAAGCGAGAAGCCGAAAAGAGATCACAGTGGCGTGCAATTGGAGAGGCCTATTTCCAGCAGTGGACAAATACGGGCTGATGATGATGATGATGATATGTTGTATGCGTCTGAATGGGAGCATTTCTGTAAAAAAACCCACAAAAGATCGAGTCCGAAAATGAACGATCATAGAATAAAGTATTTGCATCTTTTTCAATTCCCATTGTCTTTGACAGGTTGTTTGTTTTTTTAAACTCATCAATGATTTGTTCCAAAATTTTCTATCAATTACTTAACTGAAATGGAACATAGGTGAAAAACATTCAAGAAACATGCGAGACTATAGGATCTAGATATTTAGGTTTATCCAACAAGCAACTTAGAGGTCCATATTGACATTCTTAACTTCATAAAATGCTAAATGTGGCAGTAAGGTTTTCGTGCTCATCACGTTCTGTAAACCCCCCTTTTGGAGATTATAGGCCTAAGTTTAAATGTATGTATTAGCAAATGATTTAATTAGAAATGTTTCCAAGTCCACACACAATACACCTTCATCAAATC
>SJJU01010955.1:0-27365 GCA_012932125.1 Conopomorpha cramerella
TCACACACGACGCCGTATGGTATGTAAAATATAAAATAATAAATATTAAATAATGTAAAAAAGATCTATCGATGTATTTAGTACAAACAGCCTGTCCCGGCTTCTCACGGGTAGACATAAATAGGTACATATATTTAAGTTATAAGCATACTAATTAGTTCATAATGGTGCACGCTATAATATTGTAGATTTTTTTTTTGTCTTATCATTAATACTTTTTGCAGCGTATGCGATGAAAGATATTGTTGGGATTTTTTTTACACCTTCAGTTGGTTTGAATAGGAATTTCTAGAGATTTCTATAGTGTAATCCAGTATTAAATATAGCCTTTGTTACTCAGTGATAATGTAGCTTTCTATTAAAAAATAATTATTAAAATCGATCCAGTACTTTTTGAGTTAATTCGTTACATGCAAAAATACAAATCTTTCTTCGTTTTGACACTAAATTATCACGGTTGCGAATCAAACTAAAACTAAAATGACAGTAAGTTTGTGTATATTTTTAAGCCCCCTTACTATGATTTGTTAAAAGAAATGAACTAGTAACATCGCTGCTTAACATCAGGCAGGATGGTGGTCAAACGCTTGTTCATAGTGATAAAAAAAGTATTATAAGATGTTAATTGGGTTTAACGTCGACTTATGATATTCGACCACAAGTTAGCGGAAAAGGAATAGGTACCTTACCGAATAGAACAACCCCTTGTTGTCCTTTGACCAAGACATAGAAGCGAATTTAACTTTCTCCAATACTTCCGGGTAATCCTTTCCTGAAAGAGACAATAAACTTTTCATAACAGAAAAAGAATTAAAATAGCAAAGGTCAAATACCCCCGTACTATGAAATATTCGCTAGGTCGATTATCAAATCGAAATACATCTTTTGTAATATCGTTTGAAGACTGCAGGGCCTCTGGTGACTGGAAACAATATCTATCTATGAGTATTATTTGATCTTCCATCGGATCGACGATCAAATCAACAAGATGGTAAAATTCAAAGTTAACTGCATAATATGCTTGTTGCGCCTCTGCCTATTCCGCTTCGGGATTAAAAAAGCGTAAAGGTAGACTTTCCGAGCCAAGCGTCACAGTCGCGGTGTCAATAGCGTCACCGACAACGAAGGAATGGTAATGACGTCACAGCGGCACTGGGACGTCATTGCTGCCGCGTCAGTGTCGCTGCGCACGAATGACGATCCCTATAATTTCATACATTTGCATAGAACATCAATCTGTCACTCTCGCAAAAGACGCTCGCTTCGAAGTCTACCTTAAAGTGTGTTTACCTATTATATTTTACAGACCGACCTGTAGCGACATCCTTAAAATGTATAGTGATCCAATCGGAGCCGGCGACGCTGAGGCCGTACGCGAAGGTGGCGCCATCTTCCGTGAAGCGCGAGCCCGACAGCGCCACCGTGCCGTCCTCCGACAGCGTGTTGGGGTCGAGGAACACGCGGGGCTCTCCGTCCAGGCTGTCCTGGATGTATAGGACACTGCGGGCACAAATAATCACAAATTAATATTGAAAAACCCGTATATAAGTTGTATTATAATAAGGTGTGTGGTATAAGGTGAAGGCTTCGGTGGTTTGGGCATATGGTGAGGATGGAAGAAAATATTAACGAAAGAGATTTATATGGGTGACTAGTGGACGCCCCGCGATTTCATTCGCGTAGTTTAGTAGTATCTGTATCCCAAATTACAAGCGTCTAACTTGAGCGGTTTAGAACTTGGACCCTAGAAATATTATTGGGCTATTCAATATTAACAACTTTTATTGTGGCGACAATGTGGGGAATTGAAAAAAAGACATTTCCATATACAAAATGTCATATATATATACATAACTACGAATATATTAAGTAGGATGCATAATGCATAAAGACGTGTATGTACATTTCTATGTTTGTTTACGAACTCGAAACTCGATAGCGGCTATCTTTACAAAGTGTACGTGTAAACTGCCATGCCTTTGTATACTTATAACGCCTGAGTCAATCTGATACGGAGTTTTCAATAAACACTTCTGTGGACACTCACCGAGACACAATAGAAGTCTTAATTATTATAACGACCACAGTCGTGCACTGTCCGCAAAAGTGTTTGTAGCACACTGTAATAATTTGAACAACAATGGCTAGAAATTTGACACTGTTTTCCTTACATGTTTTCATTCGCTGTAGAGCGATGGATGGTGTTATAAGAGGTAATCACACTAATATTTCAAAGGAGGAAGTTTGTGAGTGTGTATGTTTGTTTCTTTTCGTCTAAACGGCTGAAGCGATTTTAATAAAATTTGCTATGGAGTTAGCTAGGGTGTCAGCTTTTTTGTGGCAGATTAATACATACCTAGACTATTCTTTATATTCCCACGGGAACGGGACACGCAATTTGTCCCGCGGTAACACCGCCGGGTGTACTCCAGTCTAGTCAAAACATGGTATAATTCCCACTGTTGGTGCCTTTGTATGCTTAAAACTACCCAACAAATTTTGACGAGGTTTACTTTAGTAGATGGAGCGATAATTTAGGAAGATTTATACATATGATAGATGCATATCTTAGCAGAGAAACACTGTTAATAATATATATTGACAAAACAACTTGTTTACTATAAAATCTGTCGGGTGGCGACTACGACCAAAAGAATCCTTCTCCTTGCTCTACAAATCATTACGACGTGTGTACCTTACTCACTTCTGATTCTGCAGCCCTGTGTTCTTGAAGAAGAAATACTTGTTCCCCCTTCTGAACGGGCAGGAGTATTTCGGATAGTTCCAGAGTTCTGTGAGCCGGGAGTTGATCTCCTGCCGCACCGGGCACGCGTCTAAGTAGGGCCTGGTGATGTTGTTCTGTGCGTCAACGAACTGCTTCGTCTCCTCGGAGTCTGGGTCTTCGAGCCAGCGGTAGGGGTCTTTAATCTGGTGGTAAATATAAAGAGAGGTTTAGTACACATTTAAATAAAAATAAATACACTTCACGCCTTTAATCCCAAAGCGGGGTAGGCACAGGCACTTGCTAAAGCAAATAATTGCTAATTAGTACATTTCTTCTCAAAAAAGGGAGAGAATGACTAATTTGACCATATCGCATAGTTAGAACAAAAAGGATCCAATACGAAACATTTTGTAATTTAAGTTTTTTTAACATAAAATGTTAAGTTTCAATTTCATAAAATGACACATTTTGTTTTGCCTCACTTTTGTTCTAACTGTGCGATATACAGAGTGTAAAAGGACCCCGAGCAATGGTCGTAGAAACGTGTTAGCTGGGATGTTAAAAGTAGTTCATATTGACGAGCCCAACAACTTTTCTAAGACCAATGCTCGGGGTCCTTTTACACTCTGTATAGTTGACATTATTTAACGAAATTAATTTATTTCTTCATTCATGTCTACTTGTGTCATAGAAGTAGTTTTAAATCTTAACAATGGAGGAAAAACCGAATTTGAATGTTTTTCCAAATTTAATTTGAATGTAGCACATGGAAGACGACCCTTAAATTTGCTATTACATCAAATGCATGCAATAAGTTGTCATTATTCAACTTGTTTCAGGCCAAATTTCAATAGTGATTGTCTATTCAATGGCGAAATTTATTACAAAATGTATAATGTATTATCTCCCACTCTTGTTGTAACCCTTTCTTATAAAGACGAATGCTATCTTAGTTCATCGTTTTTACAATTCCAAATTTTTTAATTTTATTTATCCTGGTTCGTTTCCCACCGCTGGGCAAAAGCTCCCCCCAGGACTTCCACTCTTCTCTATTATGGGCCACCACCTGCAACCCCGGTAAGTGCCGATCCAGTTCGACCCGCGATCTCCGCCTGGGTCGGCCTCGTCGGCGGTATACGTCGGTGGGCACCCAGATACGTAATATATTTTAATAGTACTTAATGACCAACTCCCCTAGCAAAGCGCCCCAAGAAATACATACAAAGCGCAGCGATTGGCTGAAACAAGCTAAGTCGCACGTTGCGTGACATAACAACCAGTGACAGCGCGAATTTGTTTCGAATCGTGTCTCTTAACGCACATGCTAGGTCTGCTGCATGACCCCATCGTACTGTTTTTACCCCTTCGGGGTCGTGTCTCCACCCATGGCTCCACTAGTGGAGACAAGGTGAATTTGTTTGTGGCGTTGACTCCACCAATCGGTGGAGATAGCTCACAAAATTTAGATTAAGGCATTGAAATAATATATCGGTGGTCCCTATTAAGAAAGTCGGTTCAACAAAACAGAACATGTTCAGGAGAGAAGATAGTTTTAGATATTAAAACTAAACTACTTCAAATTTACAACAGCTTATAATCTTTGGTTCCTTTACGATATGTAATATACGTATAAGTTTATAGATCTCAATATCGCCGATCTCAAGTACACTATTACATATTCCTAAAATTGCACTACGGACTAGACATAGACATAAATTTATTTCCATAAACAAATACAACACACACATAATAATTAGCAATAAAATAAATTTAAAAGAAACAAGTTAACACAGTGATGCATGCTGCACAGTTGTTCACGAAAATGAGCTTCCGGCTCAGCATGATGCCACAGTGTCCTGTGACATGAACTGATATTCTGCCTTAACTCTGAGAGAGGGAGTACACTACGAACTACAATACGAATTGTAAAGAAAACTACACAAAAACATTCGCACAATGATACAAATCAAGCTTGTCGTATTGCTAAATCTTTTGAGACAAATATCGTGACAAAAAGCGTGAAGACATATTATTGTACCTTCATCCTCTTTTGCTTACCTCTATCCTTATTTACGATATTGAATGTCGTCCTTTTCATTTGCAAATGAGGTCAGTAGCTATAGGTACGTGAGTTGTTCACCTTAGCACAAAGGAAAATTCATAGGAATACGAAACAAACATATTTTGAAGTTAATATATTCCATTACATGTAACATGGTAGGGGCCGCCCAAATCATGTCGTATGGCGTCATATGTAATACCCTAAATCGAAGTGTATGAAAATGAAGACGATGTTGATGAGACGAAAGATGGAAGTGCATTTCAATACCTTCATGTAGTAAATAATACTAAATAGTAGTATATAATACCCCCCGTAGAGAAATAAGCGTTACTTACGGGGGGAAAAGCATGGGCCGTATGTATGGTCATAAAAGTTATCTATTGAATGCTTTAAACTGTGACAAGGAAAAAAGTAAATTAATGAAAATGGATTTAAATATATTTTTTTGTTTAATTGAATGAATTAATATACTTTGTGCATTACACATGTCACAATAAGAATGGTAAGATTGCAAAAGACGACATTGTCGCTCACAGCGATTTCTTCCAGGTAACCTAATTGTTTACTATTTGCAACTAAACGTATACGTATAATTGTTGTCACCTTACACAGCCTGTAAAACCACGGCACGTGTTGACATCAATAAATATTAAATTCATGTAATAGGCACTATACTTTGTATAAACAGATGTAGAGCGACCACAGATTTATTACATGCCTAACTGAAGATTTATCGAATACATTTTAACAGAATACAGTTTTTTTACTCCATAATGGTTAAAAGTTTGACAAACAGCGTCAAATAGCGTCATTGTCAATAAAAGGTCAGGCTGCATGTGGCGACGTTTATTGGCAACTGTTTAATATTTATGCATTTATAGATATTTTATAGCAAGTACCCAAGTACTTTTGTACCCACAGGTAAATGTTAACCCGTGGCCGCGTTCACAACTAATAAGCATAGCGAATTAATTAAATATGCCATAAATAAATGCCGTTCAATACATACGTCACCACCACTCCATGACTTAACGAGTTCAGAGGATATTGGATGAGAATTAGTACCTACTAGCTTTTTGCCCGCGGCTTCGCCCGCGTGGACTTTGGTTATATTTGCGGTATAAAGGACAACTATAAGAAAACTTATCATTCCTACGGAAAAAATACAAGTTTCCCTCGGGAATATATTTTTTTTTTCGGGATAAAAAGTACCCTATTATTTAATCCGGACTTCTAACTTTACGTATGCAAAATTTCAAAGCAATCGGTTCAGTAGTTATGGCTTGAAAGCGGAACAAACAAACAAACTCACTTTCCGATTTATAATATTAGTAAGGAAGTAAGGACTAGTAAGGATCTTAAAAAAAATCATAACCGTGCTTGGATCCGTTCTAACCCTAGGCCTAAATATACCATAGAGATCATTGGTTCCGATGATGACTTTTCTAAAATATCTATGTGTCAAAGATTGTTGGACATGAAAGAGATGCAATACGTTATTCTATGATTTCATGTCTTTCTCTCGAACTCGCTCTTTGTGGGATTTTTTTTAAAAGAAAACTACTGAATGTTCGAATTGGCAAGTAAGTATACTACACTTTTTGTATGTACTGCAGCCAAAACAAACAACATGCCTCTTGTTTACCTATTTGTGCTTGAAAATAAGACACCCGTGATGTGGCATGATGATAAACAAAGCTTCTTGTTCACGAATGAGCTAATGTAGTGTGAATCCACTCGCCCCTAAAGAACAAAATTCATAAATTCCTAAGCATAAAACCTTTTGATTTTGTCAACAGAGAGGTTCTGAAAATACCTTCTCTTGTCGAAAATTCGAGGGGAACTTTAAAAAAACATATGAGCTGATTTTTTTTTTTTTGTTGTATACGGTGTTCCCATGATAAGGAAGCCTAGGTTTGATGACGACAGACCTAAAAAAATAAAGAGGAACTTAAAAAAATCAAAGGGACAAGCGACTAGTACTGGATGAAGTCGGTTCTTTTTTCTTTAAAATTATTATGCATAAGAGTAGAATATAGTACTTAGTTCAAGGACAGTCGTAACATTAAATGGTCCATTCAACAGCGTACGCATGTGGTTTACATAATTAGTTTCCTCTATACCATTTTTCACGGCTGAAGAGCCCTGACACTTTGATTTTTGCTCACAATATTGCACATTTACATATTGTATTTCGGCACGAATTTCTTTTTTTTTTGTACAACATACAAAAGGTTGAGTGTGCTATTTAAGTTTATTTTGAAAATATTGAATGAACAAATGAATATACTCTTAATTTCACCCATTATAAATATTAAAAAAATACAATAACAAAATTAGCAAAAATTTTTCCAGTTAACCTAATGCGTTAGTGTGAAAATATATGTGACTGTCTAATCAGCCGTAAAACGGTACCTATAAGACTTTTTAAACAAGTGCCGATGCGAAACAGTGTGACTTTTCTAATTAAGTATAAAAATGCCAAAATCGATTAACTATTGTTTCCAATCTTTAAAAAGGCATAACTTGCATTCATTCGACTTAGGCTTCCTCGTGTGCAGCGTCATAGTAACAAGCAAAATAGTGTACTAGATTTTGTTTTTTTAAAGATGCGCCACACAAGTAAACTATTCCGAACTGGTAAAGTACTGTATTATTATTGCAAACTGATATTCGTCAAGATATCTCTCTTTACGATTAACAAATTATTTTTTGTACACTTTTATTTCAACACTTGTCGAAGCCTTCCGAGCGATTCCATCTACTTCATACGAGAACCCAAAAGGTATCTTTCTATCCGTTCAATATAAAGTGTAGAGAATTAAAACCTTCAGAAATATTTTTGTGGGGTATTTCCGATCTCCGATCCGATCGACTCTTAAGCTAGAGTTTTTACCTTAGAGTGAAAACTGGGAAACGTATGTCCGAGAATTTATCCTAAGCGATCGGTGTTGGCTGTAGGCTCATTTTCCATACTCACGTTGCATTTGTACATAGACTTTTTTTTTTAATTAGACATAGAATGTCACTGTTGTGTTAGTTTTTCGGTTTTTCTTTTAATCTTACCAATGTATTGTTATATTAAAAATTCGCTGTCTTCTATAGAAAAGATACGCACATATGGTGAAGGAAAACATCGTAAAACGCGTATACATACAATAAACATAAAAATGGAATTTTCTTTAAATACTCTACTAGGAAATGTATGCACTGCAATAAAATAAGGAATACACAAAAAAATACAACTTTATCATGAACGTGCAACTGCAGGTTATTCACGAAGAAATTATTAGCATTCTTAGAAAATGTTCGATAAGAAATAATAATGCAACGGTAATTTTGATAAAATACTTTAAAAAAATGTCTCAAAATGTACATTTTGAATAATCAAAAGTCAAATAAAATAAGAGTGTTTAAAATTCGTGGAATCGAAATGGTGTCTGGCAGTGTCCATCTTAGGGAGCCAAGACAACAAACAATTGCAATTTGTTCCCACTGAAAAACCATCAGAGACAAGACTAAACAAATCTATGAAAGATCACGAAAATCAAGAAACTGACTGACAATCAACGTACAGCCGAAACGGCTAAACGCAAGAACTTGAAATTTGATAGGGACTTTAGCTTAGGTACCGAAAGTGTGCACTAAGAAGGGAATTTCAACGGGAACGGGGTTTATGCTGTACATGGGCAAAACAATGTTTGCCGGGTCAGCTTGTGTCCTATAGAAATTCAGTCAACACTGATAGTCCGCGCATAATGTAGCGATGATCAGCGCCATTTATCTTGCTTTCCTTCAGTTTCCTTAGACTCAGGTTCCAGAGTAGCACTACTGTTGAACCCCGCGTGAAGAAATACGACACACAGCAAATATGCGATTTCATTTGCTGTTACTCGTATGTCATTAGTGCGTAGCTTCGCTTGTTCACTTGTTCCAACCAATCGCAGCCGACTATATGTTTTGTTTATTTTTCTTTAGAGCGCTTTCCAACCTACCTAGGGTTCTAGACGTACGCAGGAATGTCTATAGTTGTATTATAGTCTATATTTCATCAGGATATTGCCACGGGAGCGGGATAAAGCGCGAGTCACACAAAGGGACATAGCATGTCCGCGTGGCTCAATCCGTACATGTCAGGAGTGAGTATCGAGAAGTAAGTAATATACAGTTAATATAAGTGCTAAGAAAGTTGACTTTATGTTACTTTTATTAAGAACTAGCTGACCCGGCGAACTTCGTACCGCCTAACAGTTAATGAATGTTCTATAACAGTACCTGCACTTTCGAGACATTTTACAAAAAATAAATTTCTGAACGCACACATGAATATTTGTTACAGCATTTGACAGGATTGGACAACTAATGTTTGACATGTAATAAACAAATCAGCATTTATTGAAATGATTAAGAGTTTTCATTGTTTTTAATATGTATTCTGCTATTCGGAGCGGAGACAAATCCAATGAATCAATAACCATGAAAATTGGTTCAGCGGAACTCGAGTTATAAGTGTTGTAACAAACCCGTCTTTGTTTTAAATATATATGTAGGTAATACAAAATAAAAACCGGTTTCGCTTTTTTATTTTGAGACGTTCTGAAATTTTCCAAGTTTTCCCGTACGTACTTCTAGAGCGGGTTTTATGAGGCACAACAAGTCACCTGCGTAATCAATGTTTTGATTTAATAAATTTAGGTGTGTGGAATGTAAACCGTAGGTATAGGTGTTTCAATTTGTAATCAGGGCAGGGCATTATCTTACCGCTGATTGTGGATCCACTACCTTATTTTTTATCATAAAAACTGTCTTGGGCGTAAAAAGTACAGTACTAAAAAAAATATATAAAAAGGTATAGAAAGGTTGTATTGAGGGAGTACGTATCTTCACCCAATCCATATAGGATACCTATAGGTTTTGAGTCATCTGTGCTTTTTACTTTATTGGAGCTTACGATAATATCAAATTTGAAAATTACACGAAAAATATCGCCTGAAGTCTATGAAACGTAATAACAATAAGTAAATACACTCAATACTAACTACTATTAAAAAGTAAATACACTTCACGCCTTTAAATCCAGAAACGGGGTAAAATGTGATGTGTTAATTCTTTGCGGAAAACAGACACTGGGTGAGTAGACAGATTATTACAACCTGTAGCCCTAGCACGGGCGACAAGAAAGAGTCGACAGAACATAAACGCACTGTGACTGGCTGTTATGTCACGCTTCGTGACACTCGGCTTGTTTCAACAAATCGCAACTCGCAGTGCACACCATATAGGCAAAAAGACACTGCCTACCTTAGCATTTTGGCTACCCGACCTAATAATAGAAATTGCTAGATCCTTTTTTGTTGTGCTCACGACATAGGCTAACGAAGGTCCTGTGTTTTGTGGGTGAGTAGATAGCTGGGTACCTATACTTCGTAAAGACAAGTTACCTATATATAGGTGTCAAATCTTAGGGATTACTGCCTACCTTGTCGTAAAAGCCAGTGCACGCCACTGGCAACTCGTTATATGTCTTGTCATGTCTTTCTTGGAGTACAATGCTAGAGTGGCAGAATTAGGATAATTATCATAATATCCCGAAATTCCCAAAGACAATGTACGTGCCGGTAAAACCGCGGGGCACGGCTAGTCTATGAATATAATGCCGTCAATATAGTGACAATAGCTGAAGTACACTCTAAGTGCTAACAAAATGTACAATGTTATTGTTCTGATTTCATATTTGCATAATAAACAACTCGGTTGTGAACAATGTCTTCTTCAAAATTCATAGAATACTTTGTCATACGGAAAAGATTTAAATAAACAATAATATTATAATTATCCCGGTTTTCTAAAGATATTTAGATGTTAAGTTACTGCAATTAGTTTCAGCTTCGGTTAATAATAATAATCGTGAAACACAATACCCATGACGAAATGTTAACTACGCGCAAGCTTTTATTTCAAAAAGTTTGACCTTAGTCGGAGTTTAATGAAGATTGACAGTTTCTTTAGAGAAATAGACTTAGGTACATTATCTTTGCGTATTTGTTTCATGTTAAATTCAAGAAGAAAAATATCAGGATTACGCATATTTTAGGATTATCTAAACGTGTAAACAAAAGCATTTTCTGAAACACGACGTGAGACTTTGTTCATCATCAGCCACATGATCTGCTGGCCAAAGATGTCCATGATAATTGGACCTTCCTGAATCCTTGGGGGAAATGGGACTTTGTTCGCACTACTTATGTATTCATGTTAGTTTCATTGCCATTCCCATTACTGGGCAGAATCCGACATGACCCACCGTATATTGGTTGGGGTGTATAGAAATTCTTGGGTGAATAGGAAGAAATTCATTAGGTTTGAATACATTTCAAAAATATTTCTTAAATAAGAAGAAAATAAAGAAATAACGTTTATTTGAACTGCACAACAAAATAACATAAATTTAATTATAGCGGCATCAAAATGGCAGCTAGCTCAGCGTATTGTTAGGGCTTACCGGGTTAATTAATAATCATCACTACATAATATAAAACAAAGTTTCCTCCCGCTGTCTGTCCCTATGTATGCTTATATATTTAAAACTACGCAATGAATTTTGATGCGGTATTTCTTTCATAGATAGAGTTGTTCTAGATGAAGGTTTATATGTATAATAGATGCATATAATAGCAGAAAAATACTATTAATAATGTATATTGTCAAAATAACTTTTGCCCTAAAGACCTACAGTTCCCTCCCTAAGGGTTTCAGGAAAACCCGCTCACAACGGGCGAGAATATTGACCTGAACTATAATAATATACATTATAGCCCTCGTTTTTTTCTAAATATAGACCTATAATGCAACACTTAAGAAATTGTTACGCTGAAAGTTACATATTATTTTTATTTATTTTATTTAATACTTTATTGCACCAACGGTACAATGGGTGGACTTAATACTAAAGTATTCTCTACCAGTCAACCTCACAACATGGGAGAAACATAGGTGCGGGTCAGTATTTATAAAGTTGTCAGTATTTATTATTTGTGTTGTTAAGATAATTGTATGATAATGGTCTTGATAATAGAGTTTTCTTCAATGGGTCAGAAACCTGATGACGCCACGTGTTTTGCGGGTTGATCAGTGTACATAAGTCCATGCATTGAATTTACCACATGTTCTCCCTGAATGTGGAAGGTCTGGCGATTCATGTGATGCATTAAAAACAATTTTGAGTAGCTTTTGAGTATCAAGAAAGGTTTTCGATCCTGTTTCAGTTGGATATAATATGTAATCTTTTTTATCACTATGAACAAGCGTTTGACCACTGTCCTGCTTAATGTTAAGCAGCGATGTGGTCTACGATGAAGCACAGAGTCTTTGAGAATAGACATTTTCAGTTATCACTATAGTTTTAACTTGTTCGTCGTCAGATTCCAAATGGGTCTATTCTTTCCCGTGTAGTAGCCAGCTACCAAATCTGGCTACGAAATGGTACCAAGGGTCCTAGTTAGTGTTGGACGACAAAAATAAACAAAAAAAGGATCTTCCTTGAGAAAATTTGTCACATAACCAATAGACATTATTTTCTTTTCAAAACACTCTTAATTAACATAATTCCATTGATTATGGGTGTTAACTTTCAATTTTAATCTCAATTTATTCCGAAACAACGTATTTTAAAGGTATCCTAACACATAAGACTAACTTAAGAGTTTGAAATAATCCAAACTATAATATTTTACTCGTCTTGCAGACCCTAGAAGTCAATGGTGGAAATTGGAATAATGGGTTATTCCACTTAACTATTGAACGCCTAGTACAATGTTGGACAAAATTGTTATTACTTGGGGAAATCCGTTCTGGATACCCAACTGCTAGAGAATCAATAGTATGTAAATGCAATGAGGTTTAGTATCAGAAATAATGAGACCCGCCCCGCTCAAGGTATCATATATCCAAAACTAAAAAAAAAAAACCTCCTCAAACTTACTGATTAGCTGAGTGTAATGAGTGAAATGGTTTTTTTTCTCGTTCTTGGACATTAGGTTCCCTAGGGAATGTTATTTGTTGTCATGGGCTGGATGACTTTCTACTAGTAATTGACAAAAGTTTATCAACGTTCGAGAAGTATGTGCAGCAACAGACCACATTGATTGTTATCCTATAACTCATCGTTTGTTGCAGTTTGTACCAAAACAGTAATTGCTGTAACTGGCATCCATCTCCCTGGATTCGAGGCGAAGTTCGCGACCTCTCACGGCGGAGGGTGGAATGGTGCCTTTCCACTTTCCTTGTTTCTATATACGTTTTTCTCGATTATCTCCCAGAAGAAGACTGACTGAAGATCTATTAAGGCGAGAAAGTATTGTAACGGCGTTGTGGTGTAATATTAACGTACGGGAGACCAAGCGGAACACTTTCTATTTCCAGACTATCTTGCTTAAGCACGTTCGACTTGTTTCTATAACCGTATTAAAAGTAACATAACGCTGAATTGAATTAATAATACATTCTTGTCCACATTATATTTAAAAATGGGGCAGTATTCATTTCACTAAGTATTGTGACACACCTTTTGGTTTGAGAGTATCCTCACGATAATTTTCTTTCCGCGCAGCCTAAAATGGGCAATATTATCTCGATTGCAGGTAAACTGACCGATAACTATTTTAAAATACGTGTTTTCTCAGATTACAATTACCTGCAGTTTTTTTAGTAATAAGGTCGTCACGCACATACATAGACATACAGATGTAATCTTTCCGACCGAGCAGATCTCCGTACAATATACTAAACCGTCTAGTTTTACGTCTAAAGTAGTCTCTCCGGCAAACTTTTGTACGTATAATAAACTAGCCGACCCGGCAATCGTTGTTTTGATAATGTACATTATTAACAGACGTTTCTCTGTTATTATGTTATACACAAACTGTCCCCTGCAATCATTTGTTTTGCCACAGGAAGTCCTTTGCACCTCGTGTATTGGAAGAAATACAAAACTTTTAAACTTACTTAGGTACTTAAACCTTCCCTGGACTTCCACGTGTAATTCAAGACTTTAATTAACCAAATCGGTCCAGCCGTTCTCGAGTTTTAGCGAGACTAACGAACATCAATTCATTTTCATATAATAGAGATAACAAATAATGCATTAAATTCGACCAAATTTAATTACATAAAAATGGTTCTAGTAAGTTAATCTTAAAAGATAGACATATACCTACTACCGCGGACTTTTTTTCAGATCCTTTCAAGAGGAATAATTCTTTCATATATATATCTTTGCTATCTTGAACCGTTTTCGCAGCGCACGCAACGGAAGCCCTTAAGGATGAAAAATTTTCCCCGTTTTTGTCACATTTTCCATTATTTCTTCGCTTCTAATAGTTGCAGCGTGATGTTATATAGCCTAAAGCCTTCCTCGATAAATGGTCTATTTAACACAAAAAGATTTTTTCAACTCGAACCAGTAGTTCCTGAGATTAGCGCGTTCAAACAAACTCTTCAGCTTTATAATATTAGTAAAGATATAAACCTTCACCAAGAATATATCTAGCTACTAAAGAAAACCGTTGCGTAGTTTTAAAGATCTAAGCATACATAGGGACATACAGCGGGAGGCTACTTTTTTATACTGTGTATTATTTATAATATTAAAATAACTACTTTTTGTAACTTAAATATAAAAGTTAGACATATGCTGTCGTTGACATTTTCAAGCTCCACATCTTTTCTCTAGAACTCAAAAATATATCTTTCATAGTTAAGGCAGCGTTCGTAAGAAACGCTTCCATTCGGCCGTTTCTGCATTCCGTTCTGTTTTGCAAAACGGTCTACCACGTAAAAGCCTTTTTAATTTTTCGATTTTTTATATAACCTATGACACTCAGCAATAACGGGGCTTTCTATTGGTGCAATATTTTTTTAAATCCGTTCAGATAATCCTGAGATTACCCCTTACAATTTAACAAATATACAAACACACGAAATTTACTTCTGTATAATATTAGTATAGATGAATAATCTCGAGAGACTAACAGAACACGTTCTTCTTATTCCACGCTTTTTATTTATTTGATTAGGTTTGTGTGATTATTATCGCAGCAACGGGACCGACCGAACCCCCGAACCGTTGATGAATGCCGGGTTCAAACAAGTGGACAGATCAACTGATGCTTTTAGGCCACCAGAGGACCTCCAAATAGGTTTCAACAGAGTATTATGTCTGTTAGATTGTACAGTTACGAACATTTATTACCAGAAAATTATACACAGAACTAGGAGAGAGCATCCATGCATTATTAGGATTCTGAGGTAAAAATATAGGCACAATAATATACTAATGTAAAATTCTATCTGTCATGCCTTTCTAGTGCAAATTTTGCAACTCGTAATGTGTTTTAACTGCTCTAAAACTATTTTCAACATAATGCATATTTGTCAATGGTGCTTCAGTGTATGTACTACAGAGTTCGTAAGTAAAATAAGATAGATTTTCCCCTGCTAATGTAATATTCATCCGATGTTCTCTGTACCGACTATTCACGCACAGGCTTGTGCAATATTACACGTTCAATGAGCAAGCACGCTCTAGTTAACTAGTTAAGTTAGGTGTTAGATATTTAATTCATGGGTACATTATCGATTGTATGACATGCAGGTTAAACTAGGTCAATCTCCACTAAAGAAAACCCTTGTTCTACGTTATGCTATGCACTATAATAATGCAATACGTAGTAAATGCATTAAGTAGGTAGATACAGAACTTAATAAATGGCCTGAATTAAAAAACCTGTCTAGTAAATACAGTCATGTCCTTGACATTTGTGTGAAGCAGTACAAGGAAAACCCCATGTGAATTTTGGCTAAAGGAATCGTGGACTGGATATAAAAAAAAATACACTTAAAGCCTTTTAATCCCAAAGCGGGGTAGGCAGAGGCACTTGCTAAGCAAGTTCCCACGGTTTACTGAACACGGTATAAAAAACTTATCCAAAATTAAACAAAACAAACCCTGACCTCTACAGTAACAACTCTACATACTTACAACATTAAAAAGTTCGCTATGTTTGTAAAGAAGCACCGATCTCTGATGATCCGGCGTTTAATAGTAGGTCGAAACATACCAACAATTTGTTTCATAATTTTCGCCGAATAAAACATTAAACCTTACCTTAGTTCCATGGTAGTCGTCGACCACAGTCTCGTCTCGTCGCGCCGGAGGGTACTCGAAGCTCATATTATTTGCGGTGACGGAACACGACGACCCTGCCCACTGCAAAAACATAACACTCAGACATAGTACCGCCGAGCCCATGGCGCAAAATCTTGGCGGGAGTTTACGATTATACAACTCGCGCGGTTGGCGCGAAACGTAACTTTTTCTCTGAAACGCAAACTTTTTTTTTGTCAATGCGTTCCGTATCAGTCTGCGTTCGGTCGCGTTTCAACACACACTGTTTTTACAATCATTGAGATGTTATCGACAACCACGATGTGGAGCGAAGCGACGACAACGCGTACGTCATTGATTGATAATTCACTGTGACAGTACCCGAAGAAGATTGGCGATTTGTTTGACGAGCTTTTTTGTTCCCATAGCTAAGTGGCCAGTGTTTATTATTAATGTTATTATGATAAGATTGATTAGTTACGGTGCGAATTCCTACCTAATGTTAGCAGTAGCAGACACATTTATCATTAATTTACGCATATACATCAGTTAAAAGGTTACAATTAATCAGTTGGCGAAACTTGAAGGGCAGGTTAAGTGTGTTGGTGTAATCGTGGAATGATAAAGTTTTTATTGGTACTTATTGATTTAGAATAAATTCTAGGGAAACATAATAGTCATTGTGTAAAGCAACAACGATATTACGAAATCGCGAACTTTGTCAGGGCGGCAGATAGACAGATACCTCGTCCATTTGTGTCGATTGTCAGTTGCAATGAGGCTAAGGCCGCGCGCAGACGGCCAACTTTTTGTGGATCCAAAAAAACGGTCGCGCGCTTTTTTCAATAATAATCTGCCCGACCTTTAATAGTTCGTAAAAACTTGATAATTGACAAGCGTTTGAGTGACGCCGGTAATAATTCTCGCTTAAGAGCGTTTTTGTTCCAGTGCATAGGATGTCACTCTCTATACAGTGGGGTGTCGCGCCATGGTTGACGTTTGGCGTAGTTAGACAGCGACAACTACAATTTAATTAGGAATTTTAATGAATAAATGACAATCGTATGTACGTCAAATAATTGATTTCCTCATTATAAATGCTATTTAATATACACCTACAGTTAAACAGTAGCATAAAATAAAACTTAAGGAGATATATTATGATTTGACAATTGAAAAACAAATAAATATCCACCGGTTCGAATTAATGGGGAATTATCGAGCTCTAGTTCCTACATCTACCACTGGATGGCTTTAGAATAGCCAGCAGTATTTTTTGTATTAATAATCTCATGGGTTTTGATAGCTTCACCTACCCCTACTAAGCAGTAAATTTCCCCGGTTCAATCAAAACAAGCCAGAGAACTTCGTTTATATTTCAATATTTCTTGTATCATCAGTATCATTTCGCGAAAATAAATAAATAAAAACGTATTTTAATGAAAAATGACAAAACAGGAGTTTATCTAGCTATTCATTGTGAAACCGACGTGGGACCCTAGCGACATCTCAGAACAACAAAAGGTACTATATTCAGCCGTCAATGGGTTGTAAAATAATTCTCCATTTCTATTACTGGTCAGAAGAACTGGAAAAAACTGTCAAGTTTTCAAATTAACTTGAAATGTAGTAGTTAACATTTATATTTGTTACTTAGTACTAATAAAAAAAATGCTTGATCAGTTCTTTGCAGAAATTTATATAAGGTGCTGCTAGACTTGAGCGTTGCCAAAGCATTCTCACGAATGTGACATCACAGAAAAATTACAGAACATGTTAGCATTCTTCAGTTTGACACATGGAAAAAGGGTGAAATGTGGAATTGAATAACAATTGAATGCTAGTCTATCACCATGGTGACAAACCCTTGAAATATAAGAAAAGCATAATAAAATGTTTGTAAAACCTCAGATATTAGCAATTAGGTCATTACCTATTATGGTAGACTTCTATAGTAAAATGTTAGTGTAATAGTCATGTAATGTATACAGTCTGGCCACTTATAGTAAACACTGAAAATGCGCAGCTAATTCGAAAAAGCTCAGTTTTGTGGCATAAAGTAATGCGATGTATAAAATAGAAATTATTCACAATAAGTCTTGTTTTTACTTTTTTTTCTATTTATTATAAACAAACCTGCATAAACAAGCCTGATGTTAGGCAGCAATTTGGTCTATGACAGAGCACAGTAACTGTTGTGATTTGCACTAAAAGAAAAAAACACACTTCATACCTAATTAACAACAAAGCGAGGTAGGCTAACTAAAAGAATAAAAATAAGACAATATTAATTGCTATTTATATACAGGTATAAAAAATTTACCCCATCTACATGTTGCACAAATATTAAATTTCTACATAATTGATTACAATTAGTGAGTAACAACATTTCTGATTTTGAAAAATTAAAAAAATCTCTTGAAAAAATTTGTAAATAATCTTAGTCAGTGGCCAGACTCCAGCATTTTCTCTGTAACCTTATTTGTTAATTTAGCTCACATGTTTTGTTTTTTTTTAAAAAACAAGGTGTAGAATTTTAATTTTTAATCCCTAACCTCTCCTTGAAATGTAACAAGTATTATCTTCGTCAAAGTCAAATTGTATTTATTAAGTACCTACATAATTAGTGAGTTCCAGCTCTACCATAATGCACATTTAACTAGAGGTAACATAAGAAATAAACAGATGTAATTACCTGACCATTCATTATAATTAAATGACACCATTTGACGGCCATTATTTTCCTCTTCAACATTTTATTAACAATAGAAATTACAGTGATGAGGTACTTTAATAATAATTAAAATACTGCAAGTCACAAATTGCAACTTGGTTATTTTTATTATAGTTTTGGTTAAAATGTATAGCTATAAATCTAAGTGTATTTTACAGTATTTCATGTAATAGACAAATATTCTGGTATGAAAGGAAATTTATCATTAACCATTTTCAGGACACATTCTAGCTATCAATATGACAAGAATGAAAACTTCTATTCTCCTATAGTCGGCTTCACATAAGAAGCAAATTTTGACATGTTTATTGACATGCGTGACGTGGACTGATAGTGTTGTACAATATTGGAAAGATTTGATTTATTTTAGAATCAATGTTTTGGGAATCAAATTATGAGAAATGTTTTGGTACCATCAATTATAGTTGTCATAAATATTTTATGAGCAACAGACAATGCATTTAAGGTTACGACAAGATGAAACCTATTTGTTTGCTGTTCATAATATGTGCTATAGACCTTATTATATATATTTTACATATAACTGTATAATTGAAACGTGACATGAACAAAAAAAACCACATCTCTATTAATTGATGACAACAAGCTAAGAAGCCATAGGATGTGCAATGTTGAGATACAAATGTCATCGCCATATATTTGGTTGTCAGTCTCATACTAAAAATTGTTCATGGATTTATCAATGTGTCCGAATTTGCTTCTTAGCTGACGCCGACTATAAGTAGCATCTCCTTGATAGTATTGTTAAGTATTCTAGAATCAGACAATTAATGTCAACATAAGGAATAGTATTACAAGAGAAATTTGCAGCAAAAGAAAATGGAAAAGAACCAATTATGACAAGGGAATGCTTTACTCTCTGTGTATATGGAGAAGATGGATAAAAGTTGATTAAGGTTAAGGAGGTTGGATAAGGGGTTGGGTCAGTTGAGATCGTCCCAGAAGGACATACATACATCATCAGATTAGTGGTGTATGTAAATGAGTAGGTACACTTTGAATCTCAGATTTTGTATAGGACATAACAAGTACTGTGGTACTAAACGAAAATCAATAAATGGGAAGTATGAAACTAAATTAAATATAGTTACAATAAAAGATTATACTTCTAATATTACAAGTTCCAACGACTGACGACTGCCCTTCTTCTCATTAATAGCTACAGTAGAATTGAAGTGACTCCCCTGGGAATTCTAACGATATAAACACCACTGAAACTGTTCAAAACTGACACACTAATATTATTTAAGTACTTTACAGAACACAGGTGGCAAGTTTCTAAAATAAATAACTGACAAAGATCAGATATTATCTGTCGTTGGTATAGTTACTTACCTATGTACAGCAATAGCAAATAGTTTCAAGTGGTTTGTTTGTAGGTTAGTTGATTAACTATCAGTCTTCAACAGTCCAAAGTTGCTCACATAGTAAAGTGGACAATGTTGTACCGCACTCAAGCAGTAAAAGAACACAGATGTTTCCTTTGTTCAGAAGTCATTAGTTAAGTTGTTACAACAAGCGAATGTTACCGCCGGAAATATTAAACCCAATAAACAAGTAGAGAAGCAACATGAAAACTTACCAATTTATTTCCGTTATCTTTAATGGGACTAAATGTAGTCCCAGAAATAAAATAACTGCGTCTAATAACTGTAAATTGTTTTAAATTGGAATAAATCTGGCGATGATTAGCAAAAAACCGTCGCAAGACCACGCAGTTTGACATTGTTTTTTTTTATTTATTTATGTGTGGATGACGTTTGACGTATCGAGTGTAGCCAATATAAAAATGAAACTAGTTGCCACATTATAAAATGGTTCAGATATAAAAGTATAAAAGATTGTACATAAATAACTTGCAAGCCGCGTAGCATCTCCCGTCTCTCTCCCTTTTCAAAAACATGAAAACGATGTACTTCTGGATTCGAACTATCACATTTACTACACATTACAGTTTGGATGACATGAACGAGCTTTACCCTGCTACACAGAAAGGGACAGAAAATATTGTCTCTTACTCTTTCACGCCTACATTTTTGTATATTGTTCTCGTTTTATTCTACACGTCAGTTCCGGTTGCAGATCTATTATAGTTGGTTTTGGTCTTACACTTTATTCCAAGATCGTTGGTCTTCAAGACGAGCTCGCCTTTTCGTGTTTTTTTTTTAAAGAAACTTATTGTTCTATTTAATAGTGGAAGGATGATTTTTAATAGCGGATGTATGATGGACGACCCTAACTAAAATACTTAATATTGCACTCGAATAAAACGAGACTACAAGACGAAAAACATGCAAGAGTGAAAGAGTAAGAGATAATATATTTGGACAGATTTTAGGGCGGAGAACTGACATTACTGTCAAACTTTGGAAAGTTTTGTGTCAAAGAAAATTTAAATCGTCAGTTTTGGATTGCAAGTCTAGTTATTTTTGGCCTGAGTTGTAAATTAACCATGACATTTGACAGCATGGTTCTTAATGTGTTTATGATGAAAGTATTTTAAGAACCAGTCTCTCAAATATCAATGGATATATTTTATTTTAGCAAGAATAATAAGACGTAGTTGAAAAAATAAAAACAACCTTTTAAGTTTATTATTCCAATTTTATTCTTACAATAACTGGAGAACAAATTCAAATGGGACATATCCATCCGTAGGTATAATATAAAATATTAGTAACTTAGAACAAAATAAATAAAAACGCTCCCTAATGCCGTAACGGCTTTTTTCTATTAACCAATAAATTAGTGTTAATTTCTTTATGCTTAGTTACTTGTGCAACAACTAACATGAAGAAATTGACGCGACGATGGCCTCGATTTCATTTTGTTGCAAAATTACAATTATTCACACGGTTCCTTTGGGCGCGGCTCTGTGCCTCTCCTATCGTGATACAGTGTGAATAAGTTATCAAGTGCACAGAATAACTAACATTAACCAACAGTTGTCCACACGATTCATCAGTGGCGTGCACTGGCTTTTACAACACAAGGGAGGCAGTGATCCCCAAGGATTGATTAACATCTACACACATCAATAGTGACTTCAAGAACATTTTTAGCTCAAAAAACAATCTAATTTATTTAAATCAAATCTAATCTTCTGGATAGGTCTCCTACCTAATTCCCCATGCCTGTATCAATGACTTATCAAATTATGAATGGATTAAGTTTTTGTAAAATATATTCTTGATTGCAATCTTCTAAAATGTACTTGATCCCTAGACACTTTTGATGTGTGTATGTATAGGTAACTTGTCTTTACGAAATTGTACCTACACAGGACCTTCGTCAGCCTCTGTCTTGAGTACAACAAAAAAAGTTCTAGCAATAACTCTATTATTAGGTCGGTTAGTCAAAATACTAAGGTAGGCAGTGTCTTTTTGCCTATATCGTGTGCACGCCACTGCAATTCATAGATAGGTTGTTGCATACTCCATAAAACGCATACAGCCAGATGTGATCCCACGTTTCTTGTCGTATTATTTCAAAAACAAAATAAGCGACACACAAGCTTAACTTAAACGAGATAAGACTTAACGTCTCTTCTATAACAACACAGCGCACACATTTGGACATGCTTAGATTCACAACGCGTTAAACGCCCAACCTCATAAGCGTACTTAGTCTCAATAGTCCGGTTTTTGATTAAAACGCGCCTTATGTAGTAAGACACAAAGTCTGACTTCAACTCGATAACTGGCACAAACAGCGCTGAATAAAATTGAACACTCAAACATTTAAAAGATTAATTTTATTTTAGCACCGGACTAATTAGATTCGACGGCACCTGTTAGATACTGCTTACTTAGTTTCAGTAGTCCGGTAGTTGATTAAAACGCGCCTTATGTAGTAAGACACAAAGTCTGATTTCAATTCAATAACGGGCACAAACAGCGCTGAATAAAATTGTACACTCGTACATTTAAAAGTAAGACTCATTTTACTTTAGCACCTGACAAATGAGACTCGACGGCACTTAACTGTTAGATACTGCTTACTTAGTGTCAGTAGTCCGGTTTTTTAATAAAAATGCGCCCTATGTAGTAAGACACAAAGTCTGATATCAACTTGATAACAGTCACAAACAGCGCTGAATAAAATTGAAGACTATTCGTTTAAAACTAAGACTCATTTTATTTTAGCACCGGACTAATGAAACTCTGGTTGTTAAGTTACTGCTAAGCGATATCAAATTACCCGACTGTTGGCAGCGCGACAACATGATATGACGTCACTGTAATTCACACAAACATATGCACTGTGCTTAACTGTTGGAACTAATAATATAACTATAACAACGGACCCATTACATGAAATGTACAATTATCTTCTACGACTGACCGAGGCTTGGTACACTCCCGAACTTACCGACTTAGCCTAAGATAATAACACATCGGCCAGTCGTTTACAATAGGCAAGGTATATAGTGAATAATGTTGAACGTGATAAACATTTTTGTCGATACACAGGGGGTACACACATATAATATAATATATATATTATATACTAAAGATACAAGCGATCTTAGCCTACGATCGATGACATGAAGGAGTTGTCTAAGATGAAAATATGCATGCATGTGATACAGAAATGGACTTACAAACTAAAATTACACATTTCATAGCTAGGGGTCGGGTAATGTCGAGTGCTACAAGCGGCGTGCAGCGAATGCGGTCCGAGGAAAGTTCTGGCGCATCCGAACACGGAACGTCTCTCGATAGTAGCATATTTTTCATTATGCAAAAAATATGTCACAATTTAACGACAGAGTACCGTTATAGTACACGTTGCATATTTACGTGTAAAATGCGCGAGAACATCCCTAGAGTCGTACAACGGAGACAATGTTCTCATGAAGAAGAAAAAGAAACAGTGTTCAAGGTAGACTAGAAGGTGAAGCTAACGTGGGCGATTTAACCGCATTCACTGTACGCGCAGCACATATAAATCGAGGCCACTAAAATGGGTCAAATCGCCGTATTCCCGTCGGGCCTTGGCCATGAGTCAAAAGGACGAAAAAAATATATACAGGGTGTGGCGTAGTTAATGGATAACCCTGTACCTGTTGATAGGCTACCAGAGTGTGGTTTTTTTTTTTAATTTTCGACACGGTTTAGGAAAAATGACATAAGTCATGTTTTTTCAAAAAAGTGTACCTTCATTCACAGAATTGGCTACAGATGCCTTATTTTCGGAATTTTTGGATTAGCCTAGCCTAGCATAAAGAAATGTATGTCACTTGACGTGCCCATTACATAAAAAAATACTTATTATTTTTGAAAAAACATGACAGACTTATGTAATTTCTCCTAAACCGTGTCGAAAATAAAATAAAAAACCATCTCTGGTAGCCCACTAGCATACCTATCAACAGGTACAGGGTTATCCATTTATTACGCCACACCCTGTGTAACTTAAGTTGACACGTGATCAAACGGAATTAGTCAAAAGGAGTACGGCGATTACCACTCTCTACTCTATGCTAGGACACCATGGCCGCATGGTGCACTGTGCGCGGCGGCTCGGAGCGCCCGCCCCGCTCCGCGGCCGCCGCGCGTTTGGTTTGGCCTCACAGCCTAATGTTTCGTTACAATATTCGTTCAACATCATTTTTCGCAAACATGTCCATCGATTTACAAAATTTTTCTTCACTCTCGACCGAATACTAAAACGATCCTTCGATTCGATTCCTGTGAAACTGCATGCGCCTAAAGGTAAACTTATAGGTCTAAAGAAGCGTTTTAATATTCGGCCACTAGTCGTCATCAGATTTAACAAAATGTCAACATAAATTACCAATGTTATACAAACAAACAAAAAAAAAAGTAATGACAACACAATGTTCAAAAACGATATTCTTACAATAACGTGAATATTCGTTATTTTTTTTTTCGTTACAATCGGCGTACTAACGCGTCGTTTCGATGCGTCAACTAAACGTATAACTTCTAACAGATATATAACAAAAATATATTATTAATAACTAAACTAAAATGATTTTTTTTTAGGATTTGAAAGAGGAAAGAAATTAACCCGAGATCAGTAATAAATAACAGAGGACGATCGCGCCGCCACTCGATACTACGCGGAGTTCAACGTTAAAAAAAATATCACACGCGTTCAAAATAATTAATCTACTACTTACAGTGAGCTAGATACTCTTGCGCATCTTTGCGACGATCGCTTTTATGTCAATACATTGCACCTTCAAATGAGCTTAATCAATGGGCGACCGGCAAAAAAAACCGCCCTATGACTATCGCATTAATACAACCAAATCTGTGCTTAGATAGCACATGCAATTACAAGCCAAGCATAGATAGGAGAACGCGTACGTTTTATGATTACTTCGATGACAGTGTGTGCTGTTCAAACTTGTTCAAACTTCTGATACCTATTAGACTATACAATTGTCAAAATGTCAGATCACATTTTTCTCATCACTACTCAGACCAAAAACAACTAGACTTGGGATCCAAAATTGAGGTTTACAATATAATGAAGCAAACATAAAAAATATGCAACAGAGACCCTAACTGCGTAGCAGGGTATTATTGGTACCAAACTGTCAGTTTCACCATCAAAATGTTTGAGAAGTGCATCAAATTCCATACATTTGTGTGGAAAAGAGACTACGAATAGGTCCCAATTTCTTCCATGGAACATGACGTAATAGAACAATTGAAGAAAATATTTTTTCTATTCGTATCATAGAACAGTTTGTATTTTATATATTTTTAGTACAGAAACTTTTTGTATTTGATGTGAATACTGGCCACTCGAGAATTAGAAAGATTCCCATTTAGTTTTTTGCATTCACAGACAACAGAAACAGGGACAATATTTTCTCAATTTTTTTTAATGAAACACGCACAGACATTATAACCCAATATTGTTCACCGGGTATATAGGCGCGAAAATAATTAAAGACAAGCTCGAGCTTACCTTTGATATTTTACTCGACGTTTCGACGCAGTTGCATGCGTCGTGGTCACGAGTGGACTCCCTATACACCCGGTGAACAATATTGAGTTATAATGTCTGTGCGCGCGTTTCATTAAAAAATGATTTTCTCAAATTGTTCTATTACGTCATGTTCCATGGCACAAATGGGACTTACCCATTGCTACGCAGCTTGCAAGTTTTAGTTGTGCTTGGTCTGAGCCCAATTGATATATTTTTATAATTTGCCAAAGGCAAAGCTACTTAACATTACACACAGTTTGACAGTTAAGTTGTTTAACATAAGAACTAAAGCTGTGACTTTTTTGCCGGTCGTCCATTCCGCTATCATAAAATAAATTGGAGTTTTCGTCTCCTTATTTGTGTTTAACTACATAGGTAAGTATAAAAGCGAACCTAGGGCGAATTATCCTTTCGATAGTTCCCATGTTGCATGTGTTTCCTATTCACAATATTATAATCGTGACTAATTCATATTTCCATTTCATATAAACAATTTCTGTCACGTTCTAAAATATTCTAGTCTTCATATTGAATATTACTACATTATTTTGTTAGTGACACAATATTTCTCCAAATGTATCGAGCGGCGAGCGACCAATATTGCATCGTATATTTTATCTACCGTCGCGGAGTTAGCACTCCGATGAGTTGGGTGTGAGCGCCGCTCCCGTTGGGCTGGAGGATTCCTCTGGAATTTAATTTAAAAAAAATATTAGAGTGCAAGACACTACTGAGCCTAAAAAGACAGTTTATCTTAAGTCATCGAGTAAACTCTCGTGCTCTTTCTGACGGTTACTTGGAGAAAGATACGGTTAGTCAAGGGTAGCTATCGGTGAAAACTATTCACATTGTACGATAACAATAAAAACGTTAATTTTTATTTAGTACAGCGTAGGAGCGTCTGTGATCCAGTTGGTCGGATACTTGACTTGTAACCGGGAGGTCGCGGGTTCGCCGGTTACTGGACGTGTACCAATGGGACTCTTTTTCACAACCTATGTACGCAACGCAACATTCCTACGGTGATGGTCAACATCGTGATGAAACCCGCACACCACAAGGTGTGTGAACCGTATAAAGGCGATGGGCTCATCCCCTGTCACGTTGGCTTACATACGCTTGGTGAACCGTGGGCATTTGTTTTAGCATGTGCCTCTGCCTACCCCGCTTTGGGATTAAAGGCGGGAAGTGTATTTATTTGACTATTATTCCAACATAATTTAATTGTGGACTGAGGTGATTTTATTGGCTACGTGCGCGACGGTGGCGACGCGTAGCGTTTACAACTTTTGCGGAAACTGTCAAATAATAATAATGTAAACATTGTTCGTTTTCTTTGCAAATATAAATAAAACCAAAGATTAAAATAGTATTTAAAGGAAATTTATTAGTTTGTAAAATTAATATAATAATAAAAACCGGGTTTGAAACTACCTAGTACACAAAATATTAGTTTCCGACTACAAACTGAGATAAAATGCAATAAATTAGTATTAGCCGAGCATGTAAGAACGCAACACGTTAAAAAGTTAACAATGCAACAACAGTCATGGCCCATTTCTTTGCTTTGATTTTGTACTGCAATCAACACTTGACAGCTGATCATCCGCATTTGTTTCCAATTTTTGCCGTGTTGTGCGCTGCGGTCGTTATCTGTCTGCCACTACTCGCTTTGCACATAGCCAATAGG
>SJJU01010956.1:0-13453 GCA_012932125.1 Conopomorpha cramerella
GCTACTTAACATGGGCTGAAAGCAATGTGTGTGCTGTTGTAAAATATATAAAAAAAACTAAGACATTGATGTACTTCCTTCAGCTGAAAAATAACCCAGACTCTTAATGCTATTGAAAACATATTAAAATTAATGTATATCAAACATTTTCAGCTGAAAAATAACCCAGACTCTTAATGCTATTGAAAACATATTAAAATTAATGTATATCAAACATTTCATGATTTTTGTACACCGATACTGGCCCATATGAAGAACTAGCTAACCCCGCAAACGTTGTTTTGCCAATAAATATTATACTTATTCCCGTGGGAATATTTCAAAATCCTGTCGTATTTAAGCTTTGCATGCTTTAAGGTACATACCGTATTTCGAGCCACTAATTTCTTTGTTTAAGACTTTTAATACGCACGGTTTTTCCTTATAAATACCGTTCCCGTGGGAATTTCGGGAATTCCTTTCTTAGTTCACCCCTACGGTAATTAGACTAAATCCATGTTAAATTTCAAGTTCTTACGTTTAGCCGTTTGGTATTTGCGTTGATGTCAGTCAGTCAATATTTAGATGACATGAGTAACCCAGAACTACTGAAGTTTCTTAAGTTACTTAAAAAAATACCAGTTTTCTTGAAATAAAAAATAACGTTTCTGGATAAGTACTAAGTGGTGCTCCAAAAATTTAGGAAAATAGCTAAGTAATGTTTCCTTTTTTCTCGGAATATTACCTACGTTGAGTCGAGTAGGTAAAACTGTTTCTCTGTACACCTATCGTCGACAATATGGAGTGAGTTTTGTATTTGGGAAATGCTTTGAAGATCCAACCGGCATTTTTTGCTGTCAACATCAGATATTTAAAAACTATATTCGCGTATTTTCGCTACGCCATCTATGATTGATTATAGTAAACCGATGACGTTTCATTTTTGGAAAGCCGCTCAGTGTGACGTCATATTTTCACATAAAGCAATTGCATAATGAAAACGCAGCTTTACAAGACTCGATATCAAGACTATCAATAAATCCTTCTTAACTATTCAAAATTTGTCTTGCAATATATCCAAAGGCACTACTAAAGATTAATGTCGATAGAGGCGCCAGTTATAAGGGCTGGTTTATACTGTGAAATTGAAGCTCGTAGCATGGAGTATTGTGTACAAAGCTTTATTGTGTGCTGTTACGCTTTCGCTCGGCGCTTTGAGGATTAACCATAGAGTATAAAGTTGTAGAGCGTGCACTTTTCTTTCACTAACATTTTATAGTGTTCGGGCAATAGTTTAGATATTTGTGGTGTAGATATTTTATGTTTTGGGGTCTTAAAAATATTGTGCATAATTTGGTGTTGTACTGACATGATAGCTGTATAAAAAGACATAGAAATTATTGTCAGATTTATGTAATTTGGTGAGATGTCCGGAATTAGAATTTAAGTTAAGAATTCATGCCAAACTTTTTCACTATAACTGAATGTATATTAAAATCATAGTCCCGACTGATCACTGACTCATCAACGCCCAGCCAGAACTTTTGACTCTAGAGAGCTGAAAATTTGCATTTGGGTTCGTTTTATGATGTTTACGTCAAAAAATAAAGGTTATTTCAAAAGTCATTCCTTAGGGGGGCAAAAAGGGGAGGGTATTATGCGTAACACATTAATTTTGGAGTTATGGTTCTAAAAATTGGTGGTAGTCTCACCACCACCCGCACCCTACCTGGCTCTCGGTGTACGGGTCATTCTCTGGAGACGTGCGCGTCTACTTCCTTTTACTACGCACACGTTTTCTTGACTCCATACAAATTATCTGTTTTGTTGCCAACTCTCCCCCTTCTGGGGCATGACGACCACATTACGGAGACTTCGCGCCGGGTCCTCGTCGCGTCTTCAGTCGTTAAAAGGCTTCATATGTTCTTCGAGCTGTATGCCAGCGATTAGCAAACTCACGCAAGCGTTCAAAGTTCCCTCGACTGCTTACCAGGTCTCTAAAGTATATCGGTTCTGAAAATTGGTGGTAATATTTTTTTTATTGAATATAATAACTGTGCGAATGAAACCGCGGGGCGTCCACTAGTTGAATATAATGTTTGAAAGATGCGAAGATGCGAAGTTATATTTAACTCAAGAACACTCTGTGGCGAGGTATTAAGATGCAGCTCAGTGGCTGTTGGTATTTGTACGTAGCTAGTTTTATTCATCGAAAGGTTTACAAAGACTCCGTTCAGTATAGGTATGTTGAACCTTTTCAATACAGCGTTAAAATTTCACGTACCTATACTACTGGACGCCCCGCGATTTCCTTTGAGTAGTCAATATTTTGTACAAATTAGAACACCGTCTATAGAGCCACGCGTCCCACAGGATCGAGATAAAAGTATCCTATGTCCGTCTCCTGGTCACAATCTATCTTGGCACCAATTTTCAGTTTAACAATTTTTTTATGGGGGTAGAAAGTACAATGATTTTTTTTAAGGAAACGCGCACTGACAACATGATGATGATGATGATGATGCGCACTGACATTATATCAAAAGTTTAAACCAGAGACTTCAGTCAGCTCGCGACCACGACACATGTAACTGTGTCGAAACGTCGAGCAAATAACGAAGGTAAGCTGAATGCTTACCTCGTGACCACGGCACAACGTCGACGTGTGTCGAAACGTCGAGCAAATAACGAAGGTAAGCTGAATGCTTATCTTTGGTTAATTTCCGCGCCGTAATATCCTGTTTAAAATTTTAGTTAAAAAAAAAACCACTTCACCACGTTTTTTACTGTCAAAGTTGTCAGAAAATACGCACACTCTACGCTTCTACAACTTTAACGGGATCATAATAATTAAGTAAGTACTCGAAGCGTCGAGTGTCCTGCCAATAGGACGTAAATCATCACACTGTGAAGAACAACGTAGGCCAAGTTCCGCAGCTCATGTCTACTCGCTCCTAGTTATTGCCTTTCAAAACTTCAACGCTCGAACTTTCGTTAATAATTTATGCGTTCTGAAAGCTTTCGGCGATACCCATAAAGCTTTGGAAAAATCTTTCTTTTTTTTGCTATGAATTTTCACTGCAACTGTAATTACTAGCTTTCGTACGCGTTTTCGTTTGTGGCGAGATATTTGTGAAATTCCCTAAGAGAATTCGTGTCCATTCGAAATACGGGATGAATTTCACTAAATTATTTCTCCGTATGAGCTATATTCATAAACTCTCTTAAATGTACGGCAATAGACCGATGCTCTTGGTGAACCGTGGGCAATTGCTTATCAAGTCTACCCGCCACTTCGTCTAACGGATTTTACCAAGATAAAAAAGGTTCCAAAATATGTAGGTATATTCAAATTTCCACTGGATTTAAATAGAAAAGCTGCCGGGTTATTCCAGGATACATTTAAAAATATACTCACACAAAATAGTCTGGTACATTGGCCGTACGAAAAAGACGTCGATGCAACAATTTTCTTTAGCTCAGAGGAAGGCACGGCCGCAAAGACCACTCGCTATAAAAACTCTCACTGGGAATAATAAGGATTTGGATGCGGCATACAATATTTTATATGGTTCGATTTTCATATATTTAATATTTTTCATAGACTTCAAAAAGTCTTTTACTCAGTTTAACCGTATAACCGGAGGTCATGTATGAAAAGATGTATGAATGTAGATGAAGCGAAAGGGGTATGTCAGGACCGTGACAAATGGAGATCTGTAGTCTCTGCCTACCCCTCTGGGAGACAGGCGTGAAGTGTATGTATGTATGTACCATTCCTGATCCATTTTGATCGCCACCTTCGCGAGTAACTTAGTCGTTGAAGAAAAGATTTTGATGATTATTTTTATATTACGTATTTATGTGTATCTGCCTTTCATAATAGGCGTGACTGATATTATGTTTATTTTTGAACAAATATTACGTACCAACATGCCACATCCATCACTATCTAGTTATCTTCTTGCTCTTGTAGTAAAGGCACGTTACAGCGTCGCGGGTAGATTGCGGGGTACCCGTTCGCTTCATTTCTCTAGTAAATTTCATTTTTTACGTATTCATGCGCCTTCCGACGCTTAGGGGAGGTTTTTTTTCTATCAATAGCATAGCGTCGATGAAAAAAAAACCGTGCCTGTAAAAATCTCACGGGGAAAAATATCGGGTTTGGGGTTTTGTATCTGTATTTAACCCTTAATAAAATAAAGGGAAATATATTTCCACTTACCGAGCACATATTTTGAACTTTATTGAATACTTGCACTGAAATTCCCCCGAGGTTATATTCAGGTTATCTATACATTCAGGATATATATATATAAAATTCAAAGTCCTGTCTGATTCATACATCACTGACTCATCAACGCCCAAACCCTTGACTTTAATAAAGCTGAAATTATGCACAGAGGTTGTGCTTTTTATGATCATTTTTTCATTTTATGATATTTACTTGAGGTAGGATTTTCCAAAATTCCTCCCATCCTATCCAAAAGGATAAAAAGGAGGGTAGAAGGTTATATAAACGTAAATTTTGGAGTTATGGTTCTAAAACTTGGTGGAAGCTGAGCGAATGAATGCCAACGAATGAATTGCGGGGCGTCCATTAGTCATTTATACTTTAAAATATCCCCATAAACTAATACATTATTAACTTGAACTATCTAGCATTAAAAAAAAATGTTCCACCTTTGTTTGTACTACTACAAACTAACCTACGTTAATGACCATAATATTTCTATACAAAACGATGTCGGACGAAATCGTTGCCTAATTGGATGCATAATTCTGACCGCGACTACGTCACTCGTAGCCTCGACTACGTCACGTAGCACATACGTTCGTAGAAAATTACTACGAATAACTTCAATTTACAATTTACATCGTGCGTGGAATTTATAATGTACATTTTGTATACAAAAATATGATGTTGAGATTCGTTACATGTCAATGAGGAATTTTCTTTAAAAAAATCAGCCTAAGAGCGAGTCCGAAGTCGAACGATCATAGAATAAAGTAGTTGCATCTCTTTCGTTTCCCCCTATCTTTGAGATATCTAACTCCTTCCCGGACAGTAAACGCCTACAGGCGTTATAACAATAAAACATCTATTGTGTCTATTTTACTGTCCGCCTGTTGTTTAAGTGACATAAGACCAATCACACTTTTTTCTTGATTACTGTACTTGCTGTGATTGGCTGTTAAACAAAAATTGACATTGTTATGCTTCAATTTTCGTTTCAACAAAACGCAGAGCTTTATTATACGTACTTACACTCGTAATCCCTGAAATAATATCTAGTATGAGATAACGTGTTCATTTATTTATTAAAAAGTAGGAAAAAAAAATTACGCCGCACACGACAAAAAAAAAAATTATTAAATAAATAAATAAAATTTAGTGACGCATCCCACAGTCGGGTTAAAGTTTCCTATGTCCGTCTCCTGGAATTAAGCTCCCTCCCCACCAATTTTCAGCCTAATTGGTTAGCCGTTCTTGATTTATAAATAGTTAGAGTACATTGGTTTCATGAAACGCTTTGCTAGCGGAGTAGTGTAACGCACATTTCATTATAGGGGCCCTAACGAGATAGATGGTTAGCCTAACGCCGTTATAAGGTCCACACGCTCAGAATAGGTTAGCTGCACTATAATTAACCGTTTCTGCTAAACCCGCTGAAATTCAACTAGCAATTGTGCAGAGAGACTAAACGAGGTAAATGTTAGACTTGACAGCCAAGCTTCAGTTTCCTTCATCTATATACAAGGTGGGAAAAATATATGGGCTCCGGAGGGGAACTATATTCAGTCCTTGAAGCTGTAAGTCATTTTACTGATTCCTTCCTTTCATTTTTGTCTTGGAAAATAATGGTGGATATAATATCATGGATGACGTTTTGTCGTTTCGCGAAGTCATAAAAATATACATTCGAATTTTTATCCATCCTTGAAGACGTTTAGAAAAATATAACATCGTTTTTGGAGTGTATTTCTATAACAACAGTAAAAATAATATGGAAGACATTTTGCGAGTAAATACATCATAGAACCGTTTAAAGCGATTATTTATTATTTTTATACGAAATCCGAGTTTATTTCCCTTAAGTTAAGGCTGATTTTTCAGTGTACTCAATGAAACAATAAACTGTCAGCTACCATAGTTTCGGTTGTAACACAAATAACTATAGTAGGCCGGGAGACGACATTCTGAAATTAAGTATAAGTTAAGTATAATATATTAGTATAAAATAAAATATTAGTTAACTTACAATTTTAGTTTGCACACAGTGTGTTTGGAGTGTAACAATGTTAAAATATCTTCCGTTTTGTTTACTAGCATCCCGGTAAATGTGGTTTGTCAATATACATTATGAAGCATGTATCATACATTCAAACCTCTCTCTAAAATCACTCTATCTATTAAAGAAAACCGTATCAAAATCAGCGCAGTTATAAAGATTGTATTTCTTCCATTAAAAAGAAAAGTAAATCGTATTTTTATGTACATCCTTTGAATGAATGAATCCATCCATTCGAACGTTCTTAACAAAAATAAAACGTACAGTTGAATTTAGGACCTACTCCTTTTTTAATCCAGAGGTCAAAATGCGTCGCGTCGTAAGACATGACAACTATCGGAAATTGTAAATTCAGTTCGTCTCCCAGCCTACCCGTTTAGTTCCTCCGTTTACCGTGTGTTCAGAAATGTACCTACAGCTACAAAGACCGAACTGTGTCTGTTTGGACGATCCAACTCTTAGGGCAATTTTAGCTAAACATCCTGAAGAATTGTTTGACCTGTTACTCGGTACAATTTCATAAGAAATTCAGTTCAAGTTGACTTTGTAGAAAGGAAAACAGGCGTCGCGGCAAATCGGTCAGTGCAGTCAGTTATTTTCGAAATAGTTCGACAGGTTTTGCGACTAGAAAACCGTTCAGGGAGCTAGTTTGAAATATTGACGTAATTCGAAGCTTCAATAGGTTACCACTGGAAGTTTTGTGTTTTCAGTGAAGTCGGACAGCGACTGGCTTTGTTCGATGTTCGGCAGAATAGCCGCGACATCACAGACATTACAGATTTGTGTTGTAGTCTACAGCGTGAACAGTTTTAGATCGTGTACCTTCGTTATCGCATACCTCGAATTACATTAATAGTTTAAACCGGGTATCATGGCGCGAAATTAACCAAAGATAAGCATTCAGCTTACCTTCGTTATTTGCTCGACGTTTCGACACACGTCGACGTTGTGCCGTGGTCACGAGGTAAGCATTCAGCTTACCTTCGGTCAGGTCTTTGGTTAATTTCGCGCCATAATACCCGGGGTATTTATGGGGTTTTATACTATCAAAATAATGTCGGTGCGCATTTCTTTAAAAATGTAGAAACTCGTGAATTTCTTTTCTTTTATCATCCTGCTGCTGTCGGCCCTCTTACCAAATAGTAATATTAAAAAGAAATCTATTACAAATAAATAACCTATTCAATAACCTAGTTCAGGTATCTTTGAATTTTAATTTTGTATAACTTATTTACCTCATCTGAGATCAAGTACTGTTTTTACATATTGTACATTATGGAAATAAACACATTCATTCAGTCAATAAAGGCAATAACACATCAAGATTTTTCTATGATCCCAAAATTCCAACGGAATGGTATAATATAAACCTTGGGGAAGATCTGGAGCCACAGTGATAGCCTAGCAAGTCACAATTCAATGGTCTTCACTCCATTGTCCAACCAAAGATAAATGGTGAACCTACCTATCTCGATTTTAATTAAAACACACTTCACGTTTTTTAATCTAAAATTGGGGTATTCTGTAACTTGCTGAGCAAATTCCTAAGCGTATTTCCTAAAGGTTCATTAAGCGTAGTTAATCCAACGTGACAGGCGGTGAGCCTATCGACGTTATAGGGATTCTTGTGGTCTGCTGGTTTCATCGCCTGAGCTGCGTGGCGTACTAAAAAAAAGTGGTCTAGTGCAGCAGGCGTCGAACTCACAACCTCCTCATAACAAAGTCAAGTACCCGATCACTCAACACCACCGACGCTCAATTCAATTAATTCATAATAATTCAATTAATAATAATTATTGAACGTTATTTGTGGAAGGAAATTGTATTTCATTTTGTTCTCTCTTCCGAGACCTCCGGTTGATGTGGTGGTTCTGTTTGCGCCTGTGCCATCGGGAATTATACAATTATTATTATTTGCTGTTTCAACATTGTATTTTTTTTCTTCACTTTCATTCGTTTGTAAATCAACGCTAATGAGCGTATAAAAAAGTCGCGTAAACAGGATTTATAGGCCTTTTTTAATTTCGCTAAGAGACCAAGAGCCTTCGTCTTGGTTTGGGGTTCCTTAGTGCTGTGATGATGGAAAATTATGGACATCATAACGGGACTTGTAGAATTGTGTGAAACAGACAATACTAATAAAAAAAGCTTTATTGAAAAATCTTGCTTGCACTTTTTGAATTCGTGGTTGTGTTTCGGAATTGCATTCGAAAGATTTATTTATCAGACAACCGGCATTGACTATCAGAGCGTCAAACGATGTGTGTTGCTGGTTTCGTTGCTTTCGCTTCACCATGATCCCAAGTAAAACAGCGATGCCAGAGCGATGCAACTACCAGAGTTTAGTAGACTTGGCGCCCTGATTGTAGGACGACGGTCGCGTGGTCGATTCCCGATGCTATTCAAAACGTTCTTACACCTCACGCTCCACTGAATTTTATTTCACATCATAATAACAACGTAATGTTAGTTACATTGATTATGTGTATTAACTATAAACTCAATTTATTCCGAAACAACGTACTTTGAAGTATCCGGACCACATTAGACTAACTTAAAGGGGTCAAAATAATCTACACTAGATTTATTGCTCGTGTTATTATGTATACTCTACGGAACCACTAGCCCAAAGTTTTAAATACTCTTGGCCGTTGAAGACTCGAGTATTTTCTTACTCGCCCTTTTTTATTATTTATGTAATTACGCCGTTGTTGCTGTAGGTCACACTATATTGTAACAGATGGTCGCGTCAGGGCTTGTTATAATACCTATCTAAATATATAAAAGGTAGAAACTGACTGACTGACAATCAGCGCACACCCAAACGTAGGAGCTTGAAATTTGGCAAGGACTTAGGTCATCATGGGAATCTTTGGTTTGAATAAATTAGATTTTTTTTAGAGCTAAAAATGTTCCTAGACACTTTTGATGTGTGTATGATACTACTGGAAGAACGTACAGAAAAATACGTCCATGATGTGTAGTGGAATGGGGTTAAAACCTGATTACCTACCACATCTTTAGTACACCAATTTGTACATGAATGGGTGGACGATTGTACTTTTTTGTGCATTAAAGTGTTCTAATTAAAAAGTTACATAATTTTGCTTCCATTGGGAATAATAATGATTGTAGTATAAAACAAAGTCTCCTCCCGTTGTCTGTCCATAAACTATGCAACGGAATTTGATTAGGTGATTTTATTTAATAGATAGTCATTCTTTCGGATGGTTTATATGTAGAACACTTGCATATAATGGCAGGTAACCACTGTTAATAATATATAATATTATTATACATGCATTATAATATTATTGATAAAAAAAACGTTTGCCGGGTCAGCTAGTAATAATAAAAACATATTCTCCTGTTTTCATCTGTCTTGTAATTATATAAGTGACTATGTATGTATAAAAAGAAATACAGCTAATGAAATTATTTCTTAAACATGGGAATAAAGCAGTATTCCTATCGCCTTTATCTAAAGCCTATTTGTGGAAGCGTTTTGTCAGCCGCGGGGCGGGCGGCTGTCTTCGCTCCGTATTTTGATTGATGTCGACAATCATTAGTAGCAACACTCGACGCCTTAACCGGCACACTAAACGGTGTGCGGGGCTTTGAACGTCCCGTAATTACCCACTGTCGGTGTCTGGTTACCCACCTGTCAGGTTCTGTGAATAATGTACGCTATTTACTGGTTGTAATGTCAAACTTCGGTGAGATAACTTGATAAACCTATGCCGTCTTCTTGTGTAATTATCTCTTATCCAGTTTTGCTGATTATGTTCCAGCGTAATTAGAAAGGTGTGGTTTGTTTGGCGATTAAAGATATCGCTGAAAGGTATCTGGTAATTAGGTAAGCGTCTGTGGTCCAGTTGGTCGGATACTTGATTTGTAACCGGAAGGTCGTGGGTTCGAGTCCGGCTAATGGACGTGTGCCAATGGGACTGTTTTTCAGAGGCTATGTACGCAACGCAACGCTCGTACGGTGAAGGACAACATCGTGATGAAACCCGCACACCACAAGGTGTGTGGGTACAACCCTCTAACGGCGATTGGACTCACCCCCTGTCACGTTGGGTTAAATACGCTTGGTGAACCGTGGGAATTTGCTTATTAAGCAAGTGCAGGCAGAGGCCTACCCCGGTTTTTTAATTTTGCTTTGGGTGGTTTTATCATCTAGAACCTTATAAATAGCGGAATATCATACTCCGAAGATATACCATAGTTAACCTGTCAGTTGAACCTATGACGAATTCGGTAATTTAACGATAAATGGAATGATAGATTTATCTGGGCCCGAACATTATTCCGACCTTGTCAGAAACTTGAGGAACTACCGCACTTTTAGACGATTGACTGAACAGTGTTATTGGAAAAATAATAAATAGTTTATAGGGCCTTAGCAGTAGGTTAAAACGTCAGCTCCGCTAGGTTTAGTCCTCCGCATTCACTCGTGGTGTTTTTCCAAAAGGCCAATTTGTGCCTCGTTTGTAATAATGCTGTCTCCCACTATTTAGATTGCAGTGGTGGGAATGTGGGTGGGAATATTTCGAGTATGACGAATTCGGTAACCAGTTTCCGTAGACCCTTAATAACATTTCTATAAGTTGTGATGTGGGCTCACAGCACCCGACAATCGGGCTGCTATCTCTGAGTTCATATCTTATCCAGTTCTATTTAGAAGAGTTCCCCAAGCCTTCCGGAGACCTAAAGGTTTTTTATGGAGTGTTTACTTTTACCAACATATGCCCGCGTCGCGTAATTGCATCGCTCTGGCATTTGAGTCAAACGTTGTGCGTGGCTTTGCTATGGCGGCTGAAAGACTCGAACCCACGAAGTTTTATGCTTATTTTCACCGACAAGTAGGACACACTTGGTGTTTCTTATTTTAAAAGCAACCCCTAAACGGGCACTTACCTAGTTTTACATTGTTCGGAATATTCGCACTCGCTAAACATACATTAGTCAGAATTTAGTCAACGTAAACTGAAAACCGTGATGAAATAATTTGTAAAGTCGTATTTGTATTCTGTGTTAAATTAAATTCATCCCCTCTAAATCCAAGCGGTACCGGCAGAGCAATAGGTGCACGCCAATTCACACCGAAAAGCGCACTTTAACAGGCCATAAAGCAATTAAAATTCGCGTAAAAGCTAGTTTTCAAAAACTACCTCCTGCGAGGTCAAAGTGAGTTATTTAAATAGCGGCAGGGTAACGCCCTCTGTCGGCCGCGCGAGGCACTTTCTGCTCGGACATTTTTTAATTTAAAACTTCATTAACCGCTCTCGCCACCCGAGGGAGCTACATAATTCTTGTAAATATGGTGAGGAGATGCTCTTAAAGGGTTCGCGATGAATACATTTTTTAAGATACATGCTCTAGAGACGAAGCTTTTGTGTAAATAGAGCTTTGTGAAATAAGCTGTTCTTTGTATACTTTGGTTATGATTACGTTAGTAAAGATTGTGTAACTCACTTATTTCGTTCTTAATTTTTCGTTTTCAATGTGTGTCATTGTGTAAATAATGTATTTATGAATCAATCTAAATTCTACTGTTTTTACAATAGGACAACCAGAAGAACGGCAAAACGTCATCATACCAGGTGGATTTACCATTTACGCGAACCAAACGGTTTGCGTCTACCCTCATAGTGCGAACCGCCAGGATGTGTGATTCTGTGTTTCCTGTGCAGTACATTCTGAAGGTCTTCAAGTCCGGTTTCTAATGGCTTCAAGGTACCTAATGAACAAGTGTGCTCCAACGTAGACCACATCGGTGCTTAACATCAGGCAGGTTGGTGGTCAAACGCGTATTCATTGTGTTTAAAAAAATTACTGTAACTTATAGAATTTCTATGCTGTAAAATAGGAACATGGTTTGTGGTCAAAGTTGGTTCACTTTTTTTAAGATATTCCCGTAGTTTCGAAGCTACTTCAATTGAAACTCTGCCTACCCCGCTTTGAGATTAAAATGCGTGAAGTGTATTTAATTTTTTACAATTGAAATAAACAACATTTTCTAACAACATCTTCTAATATGAGTTGGGGTCTTAATTTAACCATGAAGAACTTCTATGGCCACAACCTGCAATTACTAAAATTAATCCTTGCCTTGAACATAATTTATCGTGAAATGTGCTTGATGAACCTACTTAGCTGTATCATATTGCAATAATCCCTGCACGAAAGCGGCTTAATTCAGTGATCTTGGATTGCCTAAGTAGATTGGATATCATTAGGCTTACTAATCTGTAGTAAGTGTAGTATAGTGGTTAAGTTACTGGGTAGGTTCACAATCGGGAGATTCATTCGTTCGGGTCCGACTATATTGCGTATAAAAGGACTCAGAGCAATGTTATTAAAAACAATAAAATAAATGAAAAAAAAAATAATTGCATCCTCCCGGTTACTAGTTAAGTATCCGACCAACTGGACCACAGACACGCTTAAAGTATAATATTAAACCATTTTAATTTTGAAAATTAGCTCCAGACGAAGGTTGCCAGACAGAACCAAAATAAAACAATTGTCCTGTATGTTTTCCACAGAAATATAATTGAAAGTTCTTTGTATTGTTCCGAGTGAAATAAAAATTGCCGTCGGCCCGTACCATGAGTTGGGTAATGTATTTGTTGTTAATACATAAAGGATATTTTCAATGACACAGTTGTTTTACCAAAGTAAATAACTAAATACATACCTGAGCATACAGCTCGAAGAACATATGAAGCCTGTTAACTACTGAAGACTCCGTAATGTGTGGTCGTCACGCCCCAGAAGGGGAAGAGTTGGCAACAAAACAGGGACGGATAAAGATAATTTGTATGGAGCCAAGAAAACGTGTGCGTTGAAAAGAAGCAAAAGCAAGTAGATGCGCACGTCTCCAGAGAATGGCCCGTACGCCGAGAGGCAGGTAGGGCTTGGGTGGTGGTGGGATTATCCCTGTTATACCTGAGCGCCTGTAGTCCAGTTGGACGGATACTTGACTTGTAACCGGAAGGTCCCGGGTTCGAGTCCGGCTACTGGACGTGGACTGGACCAATGGGACTCTTTTTCAGAGCCTATGTACGCAACGCGACGCTCGTACGGTGAAGGACAACATCGTGATGAAACCCGCACACTACAAGGTGTGTGAACCCTATAACGGCGATGGGGCTCACCCCCTGTCACGTTTGGGT
>SJJU01010965.1:0-14671 GCA_012932125.1 Conopomorpha cramerella
ATAGTGATTAAAAAAAAAAAAACTGGTCCAGGTCGGCCTGCCGTGTTTTTAAATTGTCCGACCATCTGGCAGCTGGTCTGGTCCTAGGTCGCCATATCATTCTTATGTGTGTATTGACTCAGTCCTACTATTCAAGAAGCGGGTTGTCTAAAAGCACATTCATCTAAATCTATCTAATGGCTAAACGACCAGCAGGCTAACATAGACTACAATACTTGCGTGGGCCAGGAGTTAGGTTAACTAAACCTCCGTCGTCGGTGACCTGGCCTGGGCTGTAAAGGTGAGAAGGCCATGGACATAAAACTATAAATTATTTATAAAGTAAACTGTCAATCTCCTACCTATGGCTGTATGATTTTAACATCCTTGCCTTTCGCAGTTAGTAACAAATAAAAAAAGAACTGTCAAATGAATAATAACAAACCGAAGAAGTGGATTTCTCGATTAATTTAAAATTAAAGACATTTTAATGTTTGTGAGTTACAAAAGTACATTGAAGAACAGAAATGGCAATATTTAAATACCTGATAGCAGGTATACTTCGGTACTGGCTAATCCACATCGACTATTGGCAAACCATCGCAAACCGTGTGGAGATAGCAACGCCGATCAACTCGTGGAATAGATTAGTGGATGGGATTTACTTGTACGATCATAATATAGATCCGTACGATGGCGATACCTTTCACGAATCACCTATAATACTATTGCTATTCCACTATCTAGTAAAAACTGTTCCATACTTACTTCCCCTAATTTTTACGTTACTAGACCTAATGACTGCACATTTACTTTATCGAACGTCAAAGGCATTTATTCAGACGTTCAAAAAAGTCCAAGAGAACAATAAAGATGTGGCCGAAGATTCTAAAAGTATGCTTTTATCAGATTCTCAATTGAATGAGTCATCAGAATATGTTTTGTCAGTGTACTTGTTCAATCCATATTCTATACTAAACTGTACGGGAATGACTACAACTGTGATTCAGAACTTGCTGTTGGCTACATCATTATGGTCTGCAAACACTGGTCGGCAAATTTTGGCCTGTATAGCTGTGGGTTGTGCTTCTTATCAAGCTCTTTATCCAGCCTTACTAATTGTGCCTATAGCCATATTACTGGCCAATAAAACACAAGGATGTGTTAAATGCTCATATATCAGGAGCCTACTGATATTTGTCCTCTGCTGGGGATTCCTCATCTTCATCTCTGCCTTTATAATGAAAGGATCTTATCAATACCTGAACAATACTTATGGAGCAATGTAAGTATGTGTTAGAAATATTATAGAAGTAATTTTATACTAGTGAGACATCAAACCATGTTGATATAACCCCCTAAGTTTCTACCGGGCAAACATTCACAACTTCAACATGTCATAGGTCTAGTGATCTGGTCAGTTGTTCATGAAATAGAGATAACCAGCAAACACATATATGTCAAACATGTCGTAGTGTAAATATTATAGGGTTCACACACCTTGTGGTGTGCGGGTTTCATCACAATGATGTCCTTCACCGTACGACCATTGCGTTGCATACATAGGCTCTGAAAAAGAGTCCCATTGGTACACGTCCAGTAGCTGGACTCGAACCCGCGACCTCCCGGTTACAAGTCAAGTATCCGACAAACTGGACCATAGACACTCTCTACTTTATAATGTCCTTAGTCTTCAAATCAGGTAAATAGGTACCCAATGAGTAATTTTCTTCCATTGTATACTACATCGCTGCTTAAGCAGGAAGGTGGTCAAACACATGTTCATTATGTTTATAAAAAAACAGTAATTCATAATTTTCTTTATAATATTTCAGACTCACCATCCCAGATTTGAAGCCCAACATTGGTCTGTTCTGGTACTTCTTCACTGAAATGTTTGAACATTTCCGCCTGCTGTTTGTGTGTGCATTCCAAATCAATGCCTTGGCACTGTATATCATTCCACTTACATTAAGGTTCAGACATGAACCAATGCTGCTGGCCACGATTCTCATCACATTGTCAGCAATATTTAGATCTTACCCATGTGTCGGTGATGTTGGGTTCTACATGGCGCTACTGCCAATATGGAAACATTTATTCCCGTGTAAGTATTTAGTTTTGTAATGATAGTCAGTAAGGTTTTAACCTTTGACCGTCAGAAGACTAATTTTGTTTTCACGATTTCGAATTCAACTCTGATAATCATAAACTTCAAAATCACTTGACTAATGTGTCTGATTTATAAGACATTGGCGGTGAAAAGGTTAAGTAACTCCAACCTAAATAGAATTACTAGTATAAACAGGGTATTATGGGGCAAAATTAACCAAAGCATTTAGTATTCATTGTTTGCTGGATGTTTCAACACAGATGTGCCATTGTCATGAGCTAACTGACTGACTGTATTAACCAGTTTAATCTCTTAATATAATCTCAGTGCTCATTTCTCTAAAAAATATCTAACGAGAATTGAAATGTAGAAATTAATTACATGCACTGCTGCATTTTCTGACTTATATAAAAAAAACAACTGTAACACAAACAGCAATGATATCTATAGAAATTATGAACTTGTAGACTTAACCCTTAAATAGTGAATGAATGTGAATGTAGATTCTGACTTTAACAGACCTAGGACAAGTTCAAGAAAGACACAACATATGCAAAACAAATATGCACTCTTCTGATTAGCTGTTATGTTATCAGCTTCAGGTTAATTTAACAAATCGCAGCACATTATCTCTTGGAGTGCTGTGTAGGAGAAAATAAAATCTTACTTCGTTTCGCATTGTTGTTTATGCACAAAATTGTTAAAGTTCATTTATAATAATTATATAAGCCTAGTGAAAAAATAAAACTTAATTTAACCAACTTAGGCAAACTTTGTTACTAAAGATTAACCTAAATTATAATAATAATGACCTCATACATGTGTTTTGATTTTCAGATATGCAGCAGAAATTCATAGTGGGTTGTGCACTGTTTATTGCGTCGGCCCTGGGTCCAACAGTGTGGCATCTCTGGATATACTCCGGGTCAGCAAATGCTAACTTCTTCTTTGGTGTCACATTATCTTTTGCCACCGCACAGATATTCCTGATCACAGATCTAGTGTTTGCCTATGTTAAACGAGATTACACATTGAAGCATGGACAATCTAGGGAAGTTGATGGTAAACCAGCCAAGCTTATGCTCGGATGATCTTCAGTGACTGAATAGTAAGCATTTTTTTATTTGGTCGATATCTTTTTTTGGATTTACTTGTTTTGACTAGGGCAATCGCACAATTGATTAGATATTTTTCTGATTACAGAATTTGAATTGAGTCTTACTTTATGTTAATTAATTACACATGTTTTATGCATTTACTTATCACAAACTATAAAAGATTTATTTTTTCATGTATGGTATAGGTAGTCAAAACCAGTATGATTTATATTTATAATAATAGTACAAATTACTACATACTGCAATAATGTGTAGGTACTATGAGATTAATGCATTTGTAAAAATATCTGTTTATTTTTATGTAAATTGCTAAACTGTATAGGTACATATAAATTGTTAAATGTTGTATTTCACAAACAATAGAGAGACATAAGAGTTTAATTATTTTATTTAATTATGTGGCATAAAAGGGCCTTTTTTGTACTAAAATGTCCAATTTCATTTTTGAGCAACCACCATACAAAATAAATTTTGTAATAGGTAATACATGGAGGTTTTATTTCAGTATTTTTTTTCTATCAACAGTACCTCCCTTATTGAGGCATTACAAAAATCCACCCTGTATTGAAACGGTTACAAACAAACAAATAGTATGTAAATATAATATAATTTGTCCATGTATAAATAAGTACAGGTGTAGTGCAAAAATGTTGGACACAAACTTCTCTAATTGTCTCTTCATTTGTCAGTAATGCATGGCTGGTATACAGTATCAGATACTGTAATGTTGTCCCTATCTAATTTATGTTAATAACAACTTTATAATTCCACACCTTACTGAGAAAACAACAACTGTAAAAAGAAAACATGTCAAGTGTTTTTGCACTACGGCAATATGTACAGTATGCATATTTATGGTGTTATTACATCACAATATAGTGTATGAGGTATTTAAATAAAATTACTAAAGATGGAATTTATACATCCTCCATGAGGTTGTGTGGGTTGTAACATCATCAATCAGACATCTGGTCAAACAAAAGTTGTATATGCACCTATTAAGTAAAGTGCATTTATGTGTGTGTAATGTGTATGTGTGAAATAATGTGACAAAGTTTGGCTATTGACCTCTCTGTGTTGTGAAGGAATGGATTGATGCAATGCAATTGTACTGCCAAAGAATAATAGTAATCAATCCAAAACGGTTTCTACAATTGTTGCCAATTACTTACTATTCCATGATGTCATTTTGGGGAAGTGTAAATAAGGAAGAAACGAGCAACAGGTAATTTGTGACTGTTTTATTTTGAACAAATTACTTTGTATCACAAATCACGGTTTGAGTTAAATGAGATGATAATGTTTACCTAAGTTATTTCAACCATAAAAAATGTTCTGTTTAATAAATTATTTTTTACTAAACTATATCTAGTGTGTTTTTTTATCCATAACGTCATAAGTTAGGTGGCCTATTTATTTCGTTGAATCGGCTATCTTTCTTATCTACCCACGCCTGTAATCTATTACGGAGTCACTCGGAGCTTATCGTGTATATTGCGTTTGTGTGCGTTGCCGGTGTTTTGTGTTAAAATAGTTACCTGTTAAACGTGTTTATGGTTTAAAAAACAAACAATGAAATTGTTTTGTGTTGTTTTTATTTTAATCAGTGGTGAGTACCTGTACCATACTTACCCACAGTTCACATAGATACTTATTACTTACCTATAGTTCTTTTGCTTTTAGTAGTGCTTGACAGACTTTGATTTTATAGTTGTAGGTATCTCACTCATTCAGTAAGTAACCAGAGAAGGATATAAATACAAATAACAGGCTGTCAAATATATTCGTAGGTTAAAGTAAAGGTAAAGTTATACTTTATTTTTTTTCATATATTTTGATGAGATACTAAAATGCTACTAAATTATTGGTGAATTTAGTAAGACTTTTTACAGATTAGGTACCTACTTTTCGTGTTCTATGTCATGTCAAAATTATTCTGGGCTGGCCCCTACAGAATAAAAGTTCATAGATCCTACGTTGATCCCTATTTAATTTCTGTCTGTTTAAAGACTAACAGAGATTTTGTGATATATGTACCTAGTATCCTATTTATTTAGTACAGGTGTCTAACTATTGATCCGTGGTTCACATACTTAGTAGGTATACTTTACGGGTGACAGGTCGTTACGAACAATTCAAAATTGAAAAACGTCAAAATTGTAGTAGCCGTTCTCGACAACCCTCGCCCTCCGAAGTATCTTTGCCTGACCCCTGGGCCACTGGCAAACGTACTGATCTTGATTATTTCGTCAGATCATTGCTTTGCCGTCTTCCGGGCCCGTCTAACGTACGACCATCGCTTAGGGTTTCCTCCTTGGCTTTCTCTTTGCTATCGTAACTGTCAACAGTCTCAGAATCGTTTGACTACTAATAGGTATAGTGCTAAAATATTCGGATGCCTCTGTTTTCTCAATAATGCGCGGTCATTGACGTATTGTACTTATTGAAAGTTACGATATATTGTTAACTAGCCGACCCGAAAAACGTTGTTTTGCCAATATGCAAAATTACAGTGTTCCTCTGCTGTTATATGCATATTATGCATATAAACATTCCTCAAGAAAAACTGTGTATTAAAAGCAAACCGCATCAAAATGTGTTACCTAGTTTAAAAGTTCTAATGTACCTATGCTTTGATCAGACGAGACAACGGGAGACGACTTTGTTTTATAGGTATTATGTATTGATATTGACTAGTAATGAATAAGTTCATGCGTAATAAGTAAATAAGTACACACTAAGTATGCTTATAATAAGTATTAAGTACTTACAGACTTGATACCTCAACGGGTGACTGAGGAATCAGAGGCAGTTAGAAGAATCCAATCTAATAATATTAACACTACACCTACTAATATATTTTGTATGCCGCTAGTGTGTGAATGCGTAATATACCCGAGCTTGCCGGCAACTCTGGAGATGTGCTACCGGGGCGGAGGCGCGGGATTGGCGGCGCCGCGACGCCTCGATATGTTCCTTCATGCCATCAAGAAACTTGAACAAAATAGCCAACTGAACATGCGACTTTTTAGCAGCGCCTTGCTTAGGAGGTAAGAGTACTGCCGATAGATATACTTAGTGAAAAATATCGTACGATAATACTTATATCTCAGGAAAAATGGTGTTCCCATACTACAAGCGGACTGATCGCCCAACACAGACGTGCTCTCTTATAGATACCTAGCTGACTCGGAAAACGTTGTTTTGCCTATATTTAACAGTGTTTCTGTGCTATTCAATGCATAATAATATGTTATACTTATAAATCTTCCTCAAGAATCACTATTTACTAAAGAAAACCCCATAAAAACCCGTTGCGTAGTTTTAAGGATCTACGGTAGAGGGACAGACAGCAAGAGGCGACTTTGTTTTATACTAGGTTTGTGTTGCTGTATGGTGACCCCAGCCCAACTTTTCCCATCTTGGGGGTCGTAAGAAGCGACCGAAGGAACTGGCCAGAAACCGGGCAGCAGCGTTCTCTGTGTGTTAAACCCCAACACCACTGCGATTTCCAACGCGCCTGCCAAATATGGCGATTATTGGCATTTCCCGCCAAATGATCATGGGAATCATTGGGGGAGGCCCTCTTCCAGCAGTGGTCGTCTTGTGGCTGATGATACCCATGGTTTAATTTTTTAGTTAAATAATATGTTACTTATTTGAGAATTAGCTATATACATGCATAAGTAAATAACTCACGTTCATTCACCCTAGTGATCGGTGTAATATTTTACCTATTTTCAGTTTACGCCTGGACGGTATAGAAGAAGCTCCGAATGCCAAAGAGACAGAATTTGTGACACCGTACCGCGCGTCAGCCTTCCAGTTCTTCAGGTACAAGTTGTTCATGGATCTATTCCTGCCGAGTCAAGATCTGCTGGAAGTGGACCTGGCTTTGGACAGTGAGGAGAAGTGCACTCTACACAGGATGATGAGCTCTGCTGTCCAAGCGTGGGAGCGAGGTGACGAGTCGACCGTGTGCCCACTTACCTTGGAACAGAGGGCCGCCGGCTACGTCACTAACTTAAATGCGACGAGGTAAATATGAGTTCTTGTAACACTAACTGCACGGTAGGGAACTAGTCCTAGTTAGGAGTGGTCTGTCAGTTTGATGATACTTCCTGGGACACTAAAACGTCAATAAAGTACCTATAGTTGTTATTGTTACATATGTACATCGAGACGGTACCGATAGAAAAAGCGATAGTCAAGAATTAAACTTTATTCGTAGTTTTTAGTTTTGCATCTGTTGCATGTAGGCACTGTCTAGGGGTTTGTATGCCTCGACTTGTATAGGTACAGGAATATCCTTTAGGACTATCGAATCTTCTATGCATTTCTACGTCATTCTAGTCATTGTTTCTCGACCGTCGGCCGTTACATTATATTGTGTCCAGTGCAAAATGAACCTGAATGTCTAATAACATTCATATGAGTTTCAACCTAAAGGTGGTAGACCTCTTGATTCTTGGCAGACTACCTTTCGGAGATAAGTCTTCACATAAACTCTGATTCTTAACATACGGACCAATTTCTGAAGACAAAGCCGTTCGCTTGATTTAATGGGGAATTTTCAAACTCCAAAAATGTCTTATCTAGATGTCGCTGGTTGGTGTCCAGGTGGACTTCTGTCAGTTATATTTTAGTGCGTTTTTTATTATTTGGGTGAGTTATTTAGACTTCAGGCACTTTTGTAACATGTAGACAAACAATAAAAAAAATTACTGTCGCCTTCAATACGTACTGCTTGAAGTTAATCATTTCCTTGACTTTTGTCCCCTACTACAGCTACCTGTAATAACTAAGAGAAATAGAGGCCCTGAAAATTCCCCATTAATAGAGTTACCATGTTGTAATTAACAAAAGGAGCCAAATCTGATTTCTTAAATTTAAATACATTGATACTGTTGCAAATTCATAAACACAAACAGCTACTTTTTGTTTTCAACTATTATTTCTTCAAGTTAACTCTACAAATAGTCAAATATACATATAGTACCTATAGCATATGTAAGTACTTAAAATTCAATACTAGTCAACCATTTAACAGAGCTCGCAGCCGTTGTCCAATAGAAGACGGAATAGTCCAAACGGAATGGGGTAACATCGCTCCAGGGACCTTAGTAGCGGGCATAGCAGCCTCGCTAGAGTCTCAGAGGGTCTTAGTGTCAGACCTGTTGAACGCCGACGTCTTCAAAACTGGAGTGTCCGAACCTCTCATGAAGGGAGAACAGAACACATGGTCCGTCAATATTGAGACATTAAACGAAGTAATGACTACTGCAAGTGTTATCGAGTCGGATATTAGTAACGTCTGGGTGGCCACTTTAGCAGGTATAGTATTGTTCTTCTTTACAATTTTTATAAAATGTGAGCTGTAGTGTTGCGAATATAATATCTGCCATATCATTCCGAATTGGCTAGGATGGAATTTGGGCTACTTATAACTTATTAATATCAGTCCCCGATGCTGAGTAGAGTTCCCCCAGAAGGACATAAATCGACCAGATCGGATATGCCCTGACGGAAGGTGGCGTGAAAAGTATTCGAAATCCATACATAATATGTAGCGCAGATATATGAAGCGAAAGAGGTATGTCATGACTATGACAAATGTAGATTTGTAATCTCCGCCGTGCTGGAAGACAAACGTGAAGTGTATGTAAGTCCGCAATATTCAAGCTAGAAGGGACCTATGTGATCAACCAATCAACAGTCCATAACATCATTCTACCCGGATAACACGCCGATCACTCTCTATTAAAAAAATGTGTCCTAAACTTGCAGATTTCCACGCAAATATCGAAATGATTGCCAATTGAAAACATCTATTAATAGTATATCCTTAATAGTAAAACGCTTCATATCTACCTCCAGGTGACCTGGACGAGGTGGTAGTCGCTCAGGGCCCAAGAGTAGGCGCCGCGTCACAGAGGCTGGTCGTCGGCAACGAGGGACGCTGGAACGACACCCTACTGCCGCGATCTTTCTACACCTTCATTAAAAATGAGAGCGTCGTGGATTGGCAGTTCACTGACGCCGAGATCCTTGCTGGAGTTGATGGTAAAACTTACAATACCTCAGTGATAATGGCGTAATAATTATTCCGAAGATATAATAAGCTTAAATAAATTTGATGGTTGAAAGTCGATTAACGAAAGAGATTTACCTATATGGGTGATATAAGGCGCCGGATGAGTAGAGGTCGTCCCAGAAGGACATACTTCGACCAGGTTGGTGATGTTCTGGCGGAAGGTGGCGTGAAAAGTATTCGAAACGGGATATTATGTATGAACAGATGTATGAAACGAAAGGGGTATGTCAGGACCGTAACAAATGGAGATCTGTAATATCTGGCTAACCCTCTGGGAGACAGGCGTGAAGTGTATGTATGTACTAAATTTATCAGTTGTTTAGAAAATGCGGACGGTATATGTGATAGTAACGACACAACAATGCAATGTTATGTCACATTGAAATAAAAAATAAATAGTATTTTAATTATTCTATCCCCTACATTATTACCCTGAGTAGTCCATTGTTATAAGTAATACAAAGTTACACAATAATATATTTGTAGCTAACAGATTGATCATTATTATTATTCAAATTAACTTCTATTATTTTCTTCAATGCCTCGTATAGGTACGATTCTATTAAATTGCTATGCGTAATATTTTAGGCGTTTAATGAAAACGACAGTGGCGCCACTCATTGTAAGAATATGTTCCTATTTCGGGATTTTTGTAATTGTTTAATTTTCATGATTGTTTCTGTTTTGTTCAGGTCTCATACTGGCTCACTACCTACCTGATTGGGTGGCTCAACGGAACACACTGAAGTTATCTCAAGTCATTGACATGTATTATTCTGAAGGAGGTGTTTCTTTCGAACCCACAGTGAAAGCTTGCAACAGGATGAATCTATACAGTAAAATATTTAATAGGAACACACTATTGAGTGAAATGTCCAGTTTCGCACATGTATTGGCCTTGGAACAAGGCAGCGTGTACGTAGATGTGAGCGAAAGGGATCGTATCAGTGAAGCAGCTGTCACAGCTTATATTACCTCAGTTTGTAAGTATTATATGAAATTACTACTACTTACCTGTGATATTTTTCTAATTGTACAGTTTTGGAGTAGTTAAGTAGCTAGGAATATAAAATTATGTTTTGTAATAAAAAACATAGATGGCGTTGTGTTGTTAGTTTATTATCCGGTCACTAGATGGCACCACATATATATAAAACACCATGCGGTGTAGTAAAATAATTATTTCAAACGTTCAACACGATACTAAGATATACTTTTCAACAAAACTGAATGTGTATTACAATATTGTATCTTAGTATTGTGTAGTCAAGAGATAAAATCGCAATTTAAGGATCAAGTTATCTATTTTATCTGGTAGAGGGCGCTAGCTACACTAATCATTACGAATAAGGCGAAGATCTTTATTACTCTGCTCTTAATGACGTTTATTTACTTTTGAGACGTCGTTGCTTTAATTGCACATATTAAAAATGTAATTTGCAGACACTGCATCCATAATTACTTAGCGTGACAGAATAAATAATTGAAAACTTAATTTGTTGAAGAAACTAGAAGCTAGAATATTTTAATTTTACATTTATTTTATTATTGGGTGTATCGACCTTACTAAATTTATATTATGTTTATGGTTATTTACGTATAACTTAACAAGAGTTTTATTTTCCTTGCTACTTTCTACGTACCCTTTATCTGAGCTGGTAGATATTGCTATCCCCCCTCGAATCTAATCCATTTGTCACTGATTTAGCTCAGAGACCTATTTAATATTTAATAAATGCGACAATTGTCAATTATAATGATATTTTTATGTCCATTGCGTGATTTTCATTTTTCATTAAGCATGCCCTTGGTTGTAGATTATGGTTGGGATTTTCCTAACAGTATTATAGATTTATCTGTATATTATAAAACTCAAAGTCCTGACTGATTCATTCATCACGGACTCATCAACGCTCAGCTTGACCCTAGAAAGCTAAAATTTGCAATGGGGTTCCTTTTATGATGGTTACGCGAGATAGGAAAGTTTACATAAGAAAATCGTTAATTTTAGAGTTACGGTTCAGAAATCTTTGACTAGAAATTAATATTGAAAGTCGCAGGAGCCCACTAGTAGATATTGTCCTACTGCGTGTAAAAGGACCCCGAGCAATGGTCTTAGAAACGTTATTGGGCTGTAAGGAAAAAAAATCATCTTCATACAAAATAGACATTTTTTTGTTTTGGGAGATGACATTTTGTATAGGGATTGAAATTTATTTTCATTTCCCCACATCGTCGCCATAGTAAAAAATATTATATAGGCGAGTCCAAAAACGTTTCTAAGACCATTGCTCGGGGTCCTTTTACACGCAGTATGTATAGATATTTTTAGGCACTCAATACTTTCCTACTTTCTTCCAGCAAATGTTCTTCAAAAATACCATAAGGTTTGCTCACAAGCTCACCAGGTGCCGGAAATGGACCTAATAGTGGCCACTGACGGAGCATGGAAGGGTTACGATGTGGTGCAATTCATATCGTGAGTATTTAACGATAAAATTAATGCCTTTAGAACACATTTATCACGTCCACAATACACGTGTTTCAGAGAATAAAGTGTTGAAATTGTATGAATTGTTGGAAAATGAACTGAGTGTCAAGATACCGCCTCCAAAATCAGTACCTATCCAAATTTATTCCAAGGACGAATTTGACAGTTCCTATGCGTACAATATGATACTTTATTCCTATGTAAATTAAACTGAAAATTGAACACAAACAGTTAGACCTTCATCTCGTGAAATATATACTCTAACATGATTGCAACAGAGTATAAAATTGTGTGAATGAGAACTGTCAAATTAGTCCGTCGAATTAAAAATCCGAGTATAGTTTGTCTATCCTAGGATCTATTGACATTGACATACAGGTGGTTGTTATGAAAGAGCTGAAAATAAACTTGCTGTTCTTTAGATATTTTATATGAAGTTTATGCTAGTTATGTATTGTTATATTTCTTAATACAGTACCTACAGTAATAAGAATATTAAAATGTATCTCCTGGTTGTGCTTCCCGTACCTTCAACACCGGTTAAAAAATACGCGACGTGGAATAAAATATGCGCTATGATGAATATGATGCGTAGCACGATTGCGCTTGTTACAACAAATCGCAGTGTTTTATATGTCTTGTCACTGTCTTCTTTCACAAAATTCAAACTTCACATCCCTTGGCACTGACTGAAAATCAGTTGTCTTGTTCCTAGTTTTTATGAAGTTTTTGCTCTCAAAGTGCAGTTATGTATTTATTTTCTTCTATGTAGCTATAGATATATTGTTCAATACAAACGTAAAATGAGTCATGCATGTTATCTATGGTTTTATAGGATAACAGGCGTGACTTTGTGGATGTATATTATATTATGTAGGTTTAACGTCAGTTTGTTATGTGCGTTATGTGCAAAAAGTAAAATTGTAATATCTGGTCGTACTAATTAAGGGTCTTTTTCGTAGACAATGTTTCTCTCGAACAACATGATATTCTTGAAATATGTACCTATTGGATCTTTATTTATCACACTCGGGAAAAAAGCTCTTTGACAGTTTTGGAAGCATTCTATGTAATTGAAATAAATGAAGTTTTAAAAAACTGACAATGCAAAATAAACTTTCTTGTCTAATATCATCATCATCATCATTTTCCTGCCCTTAGGGCAGGGCTCTTGGGGTCGGCGCAACACGTTTCTTTTCGCCATTCATCTCTATATATCTTGCCTAATATCATTCATGTGAATTTTAACCATATATAGACTATTTTCTTTTTAATTTATTTTCCGACAGTGCATGTACTTATCAATTAATGAGTTAGGTACATATCAAGTGTGTATTACCTACCTAAGTACACACATTCGTATTTACCTGCCTATATTAAATTAAGTGGTTCCTACGAAACTTTAAAAAAATGTCATAACAAGTTTTCTGAGAATATTTTCGCGAATCGGTTGGTTGTTTAAATAATGATCTCATTTTTTTCTTGTTATAATTAGAACTTACTCACATTATGTAGGTAGGTATTTTCGGACCCGAAAGACGTAAACAGTTATTGTAGGTAGATAATATTACAGTATTCTCCAGAAATATTTAGTCTAGACCGCACCTAAATGCCGTCATGTCTTCAAAGGTTCTATTCACGTCACAAGGGATATTTGGACCTATTTTTGAATGTACTGTTTAGGTATTTGTTATTGAGGATTTTACATACTTAAATAGGTACCTATTCTATCCTCAAATCTCAAATTATAGTCTGAAAATCTAACAATTCCCTTTTGACAGCGGTCCACTGCATACATTTTTTATTGATTGTCACGTCTCCAAAATATATGCAGATGACAGCTGTCAAAAGGGAATTGTTAGATTTTCCAGGGTATGTCATAGGAAAATCCATGTTTGCAACTTATCTATCTATTCCACTGTGATTTTTGAGAGATTAAAATTATGAGTTTAGTACGTATGAATGAATTCAGTTTTTGTAAAATATATTGCAATCTTCTAAAATGTACTTGATCCCTACACACTTTTGATGTGTATACCTGGAGCATCCAAATATCAAACCTAAGGTCGCCGGAATGGAAAATAGATTATTGGGAAGATGGACTGGCAACTTATCACCTCCAATGGTTTATGTGGACAAATTGTAAGGCAATTATAGTCATGTAAGCGTCCTAGTAGCCATGTTTATAAATGAAGTGGGCAACATAGGAACTAATGGCGCTAGGGTCGAGTGAATCAAAACAACGTTAAGATAAAGTTATTCTTATTCGCAGCGTTAGATAACTTTGCAAGTCACTTGATTATCAATCACATAGTTTTTGAACTCTCGATACTAGTGTATTTAGGTCTTTAGCGTTCCATCGCATTAGGGATTCTGTCTTTGAGTATTATTAAGTATGTGTATACAGAGTGACCCGGAAATATCCTTTAGGCCTGTTTATTGTTGTATGTTGTAATACTGCTTTTGTAAATCCTACTGAGTACAATGCAGCAGGTGCTAATGCCCCGAAACTAAAAATTATTATCACACAGTAAACATAAAAAAGGTATTTAAGAATCACACTGTATACATATATTTAAATAAACTCATAGGTCGGTATTATCCTAATAGTTGTAGGAAACTAAAAAAAAAAATGATTTGGCAAGTTATGTAACCGTGGCAGTGGGCCGGCCATATTAGCCGTAGAACCGATGACCGTTGGGGAAGTGGAGACGCGTCTCGGCAAACGGAGTGTAGGACGCCCTCAGGCAAGGTGGACTGATGATATACGCAAGATGGCTGGCAGAAGCTGGAGGCGAGAAGCCGAAAACAGATCACAGTGGCGTGCAATTGGAGAGGCCTATGTCCAGCAGTGGACAAGTATGGGCTGATGATGA
>SJJU01010966.1:0-12435 GCA_012932125.1 Conopomorpha cramerella
AGTTTTTTTTTCTGTTATGGTTAAAAAATATAGGTATTGTCATCAATAGTAGACATAGGTGTGTAGATTCTAATGAAAAAACATTATTTTTGTGAACCACGCCTCTATTGTCATTACCGCCTGCTAGATGGCAGCACTGAGATTGAGATTGCATCATTATGTTTCTGGAGTCCTTATTAAAAATGTCAGATTTACGACTCAAGCTTAAGCGAGCTGGACCGGCAAACATAATTGCTTTACCAATGTATATACATTATAAACTGCGTCATTATATCCATACATACATACCACAAACTTTCCAAAAGAATCATTCTACCTACTAAAGTAAACGGCATAAAAACTCATTGCGTAGTTTCAAAGATTTAAGCATGCATAGGGACTATCTGTCCGGGAGGCGACTTTCTTTTATACTATGTGTTGATTATTGAAGTTTTAAACAATAATATAGTAGGTTTTACTCATATTACTTTGGTAATAATAACAGACAAATTTCCCGTTACTTACACTTAGTTATATACCTACTTAATATCCTAGGTCGGTGCCGATTTAGCCACATCACACCGTAACATAACACAAAAAATACAAACGTTTTTTAGCTAATAGTTCCCCTTTGGACATGCTTACATAAAACGAAAGAATATAATAGTTCTTCTGAAGGAACATAATGGTAAGCAAAGTAACGAAGCAGTTTCCGCGAATGCCATCGTTATATTTAAATACCTAATGTATTTCCAAAAACGTAATTTCCTATGTGTGCAATTGTATATTAGGTCTGCCTATATCCAGTCATATTCAACAAGTTCCAGATAGCTTTTGTGTGCAGAATCACTTACGCGGGCGGCGCTAAACTGTTCTGGGTGACGCATGTAAAGAAGCCTTGTTTGCCACTTTTAGGGTTCCCTTGTGAAATATCGCTGTTATTATAAGGTATCTGTAATGTTTTTTTTTATTATTTTTAACTGCTGATATTTCTACGTTCTTATTGGATTTATAGGCAATAAGTTAGATTTTCTAACAAGAATAACTTATGTAATTGTAATCTTGCAATTTGCATCTCTATTGGAAATGTAGGTAGGTAGGTATCTGAGGTGGCATTATTCAACAATAATAAGTTCTGTTTTGTTGTTTTCCTTTAATAATATTTACCGATTTGAATCCAGAGTACTTACTGCAAGCGGTTGTTTAAAAATATTTTAAAATAGCATTATTTATTCTTTTTCAAAAATATGTTAAGTAACTAGGGAAAGCTTGGCTATGGAATAGGTATTACGTTTTTCTAATTCTACTGTAAAGTATTGGTATTTTCCCTTTACGCGACTTTACTTACGAAACCCCACCCTGAGTAAGCAATTACTCATTTTCCTAATTATGTTATTATCATAATTAAGCCATACATAATTACCCTGACCAGCGCTAAGTGTCAAAAAAGTTTCCACAACAGATAGCAGGCGCACGGTGGTCATTGTGTTCCTTTATATTTGTAGACTATAGGTTTAAGAATAGGCGTTGTCATTTTTATGTATCTACGTACATAGATACTAACTACACACTCTAACTCCACATAAATGGTAAGTAGGTAGAGTTAACATAGTCATTGCCTTTTCGTTTACTAAGTTTAATGCCGTAGTTTGTCGTAGTGAGTAATGTCGTTCGTCCATTGCAAATGAATAAATTAACACCTTTTTACCGTTCTAAACAAAGTACTCAACAGATAGGTGGTACTTAGATAAGTGTCATAATATCCAACTTTTACGTTCAATCATAATTTCTTGAGACCTCAAACAACCCTATTTTAAGGTCAAGATATTCTGATTTAATGCTATTTTACATGAAGTCATCTCGGTAGGTAAGTAATATAATATCTTAATATATAAAAGGAGGAGCTGACTGACTGACATATCAACGCACAGCCCAAATGGCGAAACTTGGTACGGACGTAGCTTAGGTACCGTAGGGGTGCACCCACGGGAACGGGAATAAATTATTTAGTATGAAAAATCTAAACGGCTGAAGTTGATGCTTGAAATTAGGGATGCAGGTACCTTACTACATTTAAAGCTTAGTTGCAACAGGATATTAGAAAATTTCCACGAGAACGGGAGTTAGTGGCAAAAATCTTTTGTATGAAAATAAATAAACCGCGTAAGATAGATGATTGAAATTTGGTATGCAGGTACTTTATAGAACGTAAAGCTTACTTCCAACGCGATATTGCAAAAATCCCACGGGAAGCGAAAAATCTATATATATAAAAGAAAGTCGTGTTAGTTACACTATTAATAATATACACATAACTCAAGAACGGCTGAACCGATTTGGTTGAAAATTGATGGGACCCGGGTGGATACCCGATTTTTATCCCGACCCTGTGGGACGTGGTGCTGTATAGAGGGTGTTATGGTTTGTATGACATAGTGAAACACGCGAATGAAATCGCGGGGCGTCCACTAGTCTATCTGATATAAAATAATGAAGAACGACTACATCGATTAGGCTGAAAATTGTTGGGGAGGTAGCTTAAGTCCAGGAGACGGACATAGAATACTTTTTATCCCGATCCTGTGGCACAGGTAGCTGTATAGAGGGTGTTATAGTTTGTATGAAATAAAGAACTACGCGAATGTAATGGCGGAGCGTCTACTAGTTATGAATAAAATTGACAGTTTGGGACATTAGTCAAATAAGGCGTTTAAATGAGATACGGCGGCTTACTCTGGGCCTCATAAGAAAGTTCTAGGTCACCCAGCGAGTAATTGAATGGGCTATGCTTGGAGTTTCTTTGTAGGATCGAATCAAGAATGAGTAAATTCCAATTCGCTGAAGAACCAAAATCAACGATATAGTCCGTAGGATCGCAGATCTAAGGTGGCAGGGGGCAGGGTACACAGCATGTAGGATTTATGGCCGATGGGGTCAGAAACTCCTAGAGTGACGTCACATACACCTCCAACAAAGTGGTTGGATTATTTGATCAAGACGGCGGAAGCATATTGACGGAGGAAGGCACAATACCGATCGTCGTGTGGCGCCTTAGAGCCTCATGCCCAATAGTAACAGTATTATCTATTATTGTCAATAAGTTTAATTGCAGGCTTTGATCAGGATGCACATCTTTAAAAAAACATGGGTGACAGGCGTAAAGTGTATGTATGTATGATATGACGTAATGTGCACGTATTGTGTGGTAATAAGCTGGGGCGACTGTCGGAAGCTGTCCGACCCCTGAACCACTACGGAAAAGTAAGCTGGGGAAGAAGTGAACTCAGCTCAAGACGTTTTAAAGTATTTCTCAAAAGGCTTAACACCTATTCGATAGGTACTGTAGCCGGGACAAAAAGCAAGCAAAAAATCGCTCGAAAAAGGTCCGAGAGAGTGTACCACTTATTATAATTATCTACGTAGTTCCAAAAAATCGTAATGGACAAACAGAACTTGTTATACATGCCATGGCCAACGGAGATGACAACAAGGCCATTTATGTACCTTACCTATACGTAATTAAACGTAGTAAGTGCCAATGCCTTAAATCAAATGTGTAAACAAAACCGCATTGAGTGTTGTATCTAATAACTTTTGTCACATTCGGTAGCGACGTTGGCGGTCGTAAATTTCAAACATAAACTAACCACGAACAGCGATACAGTATAATGTAATCATGTAGGTAAGTACGTGCCTTCAGAATGTGTACAGTACAGTATAACAGAGTTGTGTCCGCGATTTCTTTCACCTAGACTAATATGTTAAACTGCAGGTGCGAGAAGCCAAAAACAAATCACAATGGGGCGTGCAATTGGATAAGAGGCCTATGTCGACAGTGCGCGAATATTGGCGGATTATGATGAAGCTGAATGTGTTAGATGCACTGTAGAGAAAGAAGTCGGTTTTTAAACCATTCCTAATTCTTTTATTAATGGCAGATAATGCCTCTTTTATCTAATCTGTTTTCAAACAGTCATCCTAGAATGAATAAATATTTTGTTCGATAATGATAACGATAACAGGTAGACGCTTGAAACAATCACGGAATATTGGATATTAATAACATTAAAAATTAATAAGTAATTAAATTGAATTAAAAGTATTGAAGGTATAGAACAGACATATTTTTTATATATTTTTGTGTAAGTTATATTATTACTACATATTTACTAATATTATTTCCATTTCTGGATGTTTTTACGAATATTTTCAACAAGTACTGGACAGATTTCGATAAATCCCTCACCATTACAATACTTTACACTTTACTCAGAGTAAAAAAACTGCTCGGCTTTATAGATACGGAACCCTTTTTGGTTGTCCGACTCGCGCTTGACTAGTTTTTATATAAAGCCAAAATAATACGTTTTTTATATTCGATGACTAAGTAAAAGGACCGGCGATAAATTAATAAATAATATAATATAATAAGTTTTGTAAAGTCATAAAAACAAAATGTCTAATCTTACTTATTATTTTGTGTGATGATTCACGTAAAAAGCAAAGAACTTATAAAGTAGGTTATCTTGTCTGGGAAACTGCTGATAATTTTTTGCGTCCAATATTATGCAATGTGAAATATCAAATGTCAAAAAAATGCAGTTATGTCCTTCCTCCGTCCTACATACGTCTGTGTAGTGCCTAAAATAAGTTTTATACCAACACCATATAAACTGGACAATCTTCATTCCAATGGAACTCCAATTTGACTGCGCGAAATCTTGCACAATTGCATTATGGGTTTTATTACTGTTTGCAAAATGCTAATTTCCCTTGGCAGAATGTTGCTTTACTCAGGTCCTCTCGATACTGAGGTGGTGGACGCAAGACGACCATGTCATGTGACACGTTCGCTGGCGCCTTGCGAGTTTCAAAGGAGTCACATTCTTGCTTGTGCAGACTCACTTTTTCAACACATGCAAATATGCAAGTGTGCAGCTAGTGTGTGTACAGCCTTTGCGCTGTGCGTACACGAACACGCCTTCGTCGGTGTGTCAATGTGTGAGTGAGCCGTGTCTTCGTGTGTAGGTCATATTGATATGCGAAAAATACTGAGGCAAACTGAAAAGTATGACGTGTTCATAATTAGAGATATCGTTTCATCAGCTAACATTCTTCAGACTAAATATGATGAATCATACAAGTATATTTATAGATTAGGTAGGTAGGTTTTTAGGTGGTTCTGTTTTGTAATTTCAGGAATGATGCAATTAAAGAGAAACTCGCTAATTCATCGAGTCCAAAACATTGTTAACCCGTTCACGGCTGTGCGTCAGCATCATCAACCTTCACTCTAACGACCTTGTTTCTTTTGACGCGAAAAGTGCAATATTTTCAAAAAGAAAAACGTTCAGCACAGAGACATACATCAATCAGTCAACAAAATCGGCTAAAGTTGGCATTCAATTGAATGTTGCTGACGCCAATTGTCTAATGTATGTCCATTTGTTCCTATTAAGGATTTTCGTTGTATTTGCAAAGCAATTGACCCTCGTTCGCGGTGTTAGGCATGCTTGATGATGTTGCGTGCGTACGCGCAGGCTCGCCGCTCGCTCCCTTGATATCTACGTCAATGTGTCGGTACGTAGGTACACTAGTAGGTAGTTAGGTGCACTAAATTATGCACACTTTATTTATGCGAACAATAAAAAAAAACTATAAATGTTGAATTTACAACTTACAATAGTAATTTCTATAAACAATTTATGATGAAAGATTTTTCTAGTCACATTAGAATTATATGATCATCATTGTGTCAACCCACTAACTCCAACGGCTGGACATAGGCTTCCAATATGTTTAATCACAGTAAATCACAGATGCCATTCTGAATAAGTATCGCTATTCCTTATGAGAGGAACTGAAAAAAGGACTACTTAGGCGTTGAAAGTAAACAATAAATCTGTAGGTTTGTATTACAGCACTACGTAGTATCGTTTATAAATCTATTTAAATGTGTTTTTAATATAAAATAGTTGTTTTTCCCAACTATTATTAGAATTATGGTTGTATTACACACGGATTAGGAATTCTGATGGAATTCCGAGGTTATTATTTCCAATAAATTTGAGGATAATCTACTAATGACGTATGTAGGTACATATTAATATTTATCTAAATAAATTGCTATTTAATTTGAGTGTCTACCTACCTAAGGATGAGAGACTTATGCCGACCGACACCCAATTGCTGTAAATATTAATAATCATCAGCCACATAACGTTTAAACCTCTGACGAGGGCTCCCTATGATTTCCGTATTAATTTTTGGGGGAAATGCCAATAATCACAACGCTTGGCAGACGGATTGGCGATCTGTGGTGTTGTGGTTTAACTCACAGAGAGCGCTGCTGCCCGTCCTCTGGAGAGTTCCCTCGGTCGCCTCTTACGACCCCCACGACGGCAAAACTGGACTGTGGTAGTGACACATATCGCCAATCCGCCTGCCAAGCGTGGCGATTATTGGCATTTCCCCCAAATTATTATAGAAATCATTGGGGGAGGCCCTCGTCCAGCAGTGGACGTCATGTGGCTGAGGATGTTGATGAAAAATCTGTGTCAAATTTTCTGAACGGCACATTTGGTGGTTATTTAGTGCATATGATCGTCACGGTCAGGTTTTTATGAAAATAGTATATTTTTCTAGCTAAACCGGCAAACGTTCTTGTGCAAATATATCTACATTATTAACAGTGTTTCCCTGCTATTATATGCGTATTAATATTATAAATATAAACCTTCTTCAAAAATGATCTTACTCTATCAATGAAAGAAAACCGCGTTAAATTTCGTTGCGTAGTTTGAAAGATAAGCAAACACAGGGACATAAATCGGGAAGTATACTATCTATTGATATTTATGAGGTACGTACTTACCCAAAATTCTTGCGGCATTGGGACAAACCCATACTATATTATTATCATCAAAGCAGAACACCGATAGGTTTTCCCAACATTACAAAGACTGTGTTCCTATTTTGAATTCGAATTTTGGCACAAAGTAATTAGTGTCTTTTCTCACCTACGGCGTACGTTTTACCAAACGTATTTTTAAGCAAATATTGTCTTAGGTACTTTCATCTGTATATCGAGGTCTGTCATCATCACGTAGACCTGCGTCGCAGTTTATGCAAATAATGAATGCTTTCACATTGTAACACCTACTTTAGTTATTTATGAGTTTGCTATTATTGATCAGTGGCCGGTTGTTTTACAGATAATCTAACGCGGAAGCATTTTGTGAGACCTTTTGCTAACTATGATTTATAGTCATATTAAAACAGGTAGGTTGGATGCATAATTATTTTTCCGGCATCTCTGATGCTGCGTAGAAAAATAATTCTTAACACTAATTTAAATGTCACTTTTTGTTTAAACTAAACGTGTTCTGTATGTTGCTCTATTGACAACCGATTAGTGAGCGCTGTGAACACTTAGGTACAATCTATTAGCTAGAAGAAATAAAGAAGCAGCATGTTGTTTTGTACGAGTACCTACTTCTATCCTTCTTGTGTGAATTAATAAATTAGTTATATCTTATGTTATTCTACATATAGGAGTACAAAATTACGCACTGTCAAGTATATCCAAAAAAATAAGTTATTTTATTACTTTTTAATTTATTTATGTAAGTATATTTATCTTAAAAAATGACAAGTAAAAGGCCACGGGGATTCCTGTACAAAGAAGGTTGGGCAACCGGGATAAGAAGAAGAAATTAAATTCAAGTTACTTTTGACTCAAACAAAAAACGCCGTTGTTCAGCTAAATAAAACCGTCTGCAAGGGCCATTTTCACCGTCTTAATAGCCACCTCTAGCCAGTTAAGGGTTACCTAACAATAAATTTGTATTGTTACCCTAAAAAAAAAGACTCTGCAAACGGAGTGTAGGCGCTCAGGCAAGGTGGACTGATGATCTACGCAAGATGGCTGGCAGAAGCTGGATACGAGAAGCCGAAAACAGATCACAGTGGCGTGCAATTGAAGAGGCCTATGTCCAGCAGTGGACAAGTATGGGCTGATGATGTTACCCTGAAACTGGCTAAGGATGCCCTATAAGTTGGCGAAAACAGGCATAAGTCCATTAGGTAATTAAATATTGGATACTGATATTGCTGATATCGATTATTTCTATAATAAGTATTATTAGACATTACTGCGTAGAGTACACATACGCACACCGATGTGTTTATGATGATGTGCCTTCGTATTTTAAATATGGATGGAGAATAGCATCTCTGGTGTATTCCGCAAACTATTTTAATCGTGTGCGTCAGAATAAAGTATTCGGCCACACCCATGCAGCAGTCACACGGATCATTCAATCCCACACCCACATCCCAGCGTGCGCGTGGAGAATGACGTTGGTCTCCAATAGATAACTTGTTTATCAGATCGGCGGGGTTGGCACACTGCCACATCGAGGAATAATTATATTAATCTACATGGCATACCTATAGTTATCTAGCATCTTATTAACCCTTAATCAAACACAGGCTAATATAGTCCCACTTGACTAACACATTATGTACTTTAAACGTTATTGAATGTCTTCACTGGAATTATCTAAAGATTTCAGAGAAGTTATCGGTAAATAATAACATAAAGTGTGTAACACAACAGGACACATAGCTATTTAAGCATTAAACATTAATTTCACATTGTACTTAAAAGCTAGATTTTATGATAAACATCACTCGGGTTTCTGTGATGGAGACGGTAATTAGATAGTAAATAACAAACGTCAGTAGAGTCCAAAATTCATCAGAAAAATATTTTTAGAGATTAAGGGTTAAAGTACTTACCTCGGCAATATTTATAAATGCGATAGGTACTTACTCTTATTTTGTACTTAGGTGTGTTTGGCACTACAACCCGTATTCTGGAACTCCCCTCAAGCATAGATCTTTCCGCAAGTAATGTTTGTCTAGCTCTGATCGTCTTTGTGTAAAATAGACAAACGATGCTCAAGCGATAACTGAGTACCTACTCATTATTGTTTCAGGATAGGAACCTAAGATTGCAAGAAGTACATACTGTAGGTACACACCTGAATATGATTTCATTTTAAACTGGATCTAGGTCTAGGCTAGGAACGGAAGGTCGAAATACTCAAATGGAAAGTGAGAAAGAGTCCTACTGACCAATAAACTATTGTTTTGCAAACGTAAATGCGAAGGAAATTGTAAAAGGATAACAGTAAAATAAACATTCTGCCAATAATAATTAGGGTACACAGAAGCACCTTTAGAGACAGGATGTCAAGACCTCAATCAGAAAATTTACATAGGAGCATAATCCGGTTATTGACCCGGAAGTGATAGGTTTTTTCGTCGTTGAGTCAAAGAAGATAAGAGAACACAATTAGAAAATACAATTATGGTATTTTATTTACATTATTCTCTTCCATCAGTTCGGCTGGCTTCCGTCCATATTTCGCCACACCCCCAAAGTCATACGATCAACTAGTTGAACGAAAACAAATGGATTTTTCATTTGTTATTATGACTGTCACGTGAGCGTGCACACGACACCATTTTGCGCATTCGTGCCCAGCGTCACGCACAGCACAATCACCTCCAGATGAAAGTCACATGAATTGGTTGGTTTGGTTCTTTATGTGCATAAATATATTCCATCTCTCTCTTCTTCTCGACGCTGTAATAATATGTGGGTTTTGGTTAATAACCCACCCGTATAAGTTACGATGTTACACTTTAGGTACTCTTGATACTAGGAAGGATAAGGGTTCTTATCGTCTTCAGTTTTGAAGTGGTTCCGGTGATATTTTATTATGAGTCGAAGCTTTGAGATAATTGAGAGACTGCTTTATGGATACATAATAGCCCAAAATGTATGTGTCTCATACACAAGCTAATTTTATAAAAATGACAGCCTTCCATTTCAATGAGTTCTTAGAACTGCGTATTTTTGTAACTTTTCAAAAGTAAGAGTTAAGAGTTGTGTAGAGTTTTGTGTTGCCAGTGTAGACAAGGCATATAACGATGATTTAATTACATGAGATAGGTTTTTATAACATGTCGTAGTTTGCCTCATTCCAAAATAAAGTGCAACCCTTGACTGCGACCATCATGATTTACATTTTAACAATTTTGATTAGATTTCAGATTTTTTTCCTTATCTAGGTAGCCTATAGGTAGGCCAAGAATATGGTCTAAGGTTGAAATCAATATTGTGAATGTCATTCGACTAGATGGTTAATTTTTTCTTTATGTTATACCATGATGTTTTAGTTACACAGGAACTATCAAAAAGACTAGTAATCCACTTTTTTGGTCAACTCTACTTCTTAGATTCCTTTTACTATAAGTCAAATTAAAGATTTTGGGAATCTTCCAGTCAAGGTGTCGTATCGAAAACTATTGTCTGAATGTTTGTAATGAAATGTTTTCTTTTCATACTTATCTATTATACTCGTAATTTAACGAGAACAATGTATTGTTTTTCCACCTTTGTGACGTCAGAACGGGGGCTTGGTTGCTGCAGCCAATAGCGAAGCAGCACGGGACGTTACGTCACCACACCGAGTAGGAAAACATATGCGCAAGAGTAGGTAAGTGTGTATAATCACAGGCATTCACTGTCGGTATAGATTATTTTCCTTTTCAAAGTGGTTTAATCGACACAAGTTAGTTATAGAGTCATAGGCAAGGTTTCTTAGGTATAACTGAAGTAGTTCACGCTATCCTGCAGGTACGAATGGAATTTTCCATTGTTATCTGTGTGCTAATCTGCAATAAAATGCGGCAGTTAGAGGCTTGGCTTACGACTTATCAAAGTCATAAAAATGTTAGGTGTCTTTGTCTTGATGATCGTAAAGTTGTCGCTTCGTGCTTAAACTGCAGTCCAACAGGCGCGTTTACCTGATAATATTACGATAGGTACATTTCAGAAACCTATCAATATATGGAGATTATATAATCTCCATATTATATTGATAAGTATATACTTATTTAGGTAGTCTTAACTAGAGAGACTTTAGACTAAGTTCTTACCTTTACTGGTTCTAAGCCAGCTGTTCTCGTAGCAGAGACGTTATAGTTTAAAATATATATATAAATACACACAGGTCAAACTCATACGCTTCCTTTTTGCTTTTCCGCAGGCTAGTAAAAAGAAAATTCAACTGAAAAATAGCCACAATTATAAATAAAATGAATAAAAACATTTTAAAGACCGTCAGCTATTCTTTTTCGTGCCTATTTTTGTTTTTATCGATTGCACAATATTGTGTGCGTATCAAAATAATAATGAGTATCTAAGGTTGGTAACTTCTGTGTACTAAATTCATACATGCGCCTATCATATGGACCTAGGTATTTTATTTGACTATTACACTATGCATTGCATACCTGTTGATTGGCACAAAACAGTGTCGAAATCAGCTGATGCAATGTTTTCAGCCGTACAGTAATATGTGGCGTCGGTATGGCGGTGTGGCGATGCCGTGGCGTCAATGTGGCGTGACAGTGGCGTGTTTGGCACCGGGCACGGGTGTGCGGTGGCGTGAGCGACACACCTCCCACGAGCTGAATTATGTGCGCAACTTTCTAACTGACATGTAGACGTCGCTGACCTTAGGTGCATTAGACTAGCGAATTATGTATAGGTACGGTCGTATAGTCTGACTGTAGAGACACAGATAGTCTTGACGAAATAAATAGTAGTTTCAGAATACTTTTTGTTATTTTAGAGTATCTTATTCAATACATTTATAGGTACGCTGTTGCAGTGAATGTTCGCATTTTACTGTTAATTTTAGTAGAACCGTTCAATTTTATTGGCTTGTTTGATAAAAGACACGTAATAGATTCGTAAATCAAGTTCCTTGTATATTATATAATTTATGGTGGTATTTTGGTCTCAGCCATAAATCTTATCAATAGAGCCATTTTTTGGCTATGAAGCTCACTCTCACGAGAAGGTTCCGTACTACATATGTAAGGCAAGAGGCCTTACTTTACTTAGCAAGATGATAGACCTCTCATTTTGGTACACTTGTCATCCTGTACGACACCAAGTCAGCAGTTTTTCTGCCATCCTATTCTTCTTTCTTTAGATACGGCTATTTGCAGACAATGTATGTAGATGATGCTTTCCCATAAAGAAATTGTCCGACTTAAATTTTTTTTGATAGTTTCATAAAAAAGATATCAGTAGGCACACGGACCCCAGGTATCCTATTAATTAGTAGATACTTAAGTAGGTATGTTAAATTACTTCATATGCTAAAGAAATGACGTCAATCTTCTGTTCCGCCTGCACAGTAGGTCAGAAAAATCAAATATTTGTTTAGAAATCGATTTTTTTTGTCAGCTCATTAAAGGAGAGTTTAAAATGTTCAAGACATAAACATATATCTCGGAAGGCGATGGCGCCGTCTGATACATGCACGACCTTGTAATATGCACGACCAGTATAACAAGACACAGGGACCT
>SJJU01010967.1:0-17363 GCA_012932125.1 Conopomorpha cramerella
TCGTATATGGACACGCTAGTTGACAGTTCAAACGAACAAAACTGCCACACACACATCTAAGGCCCGCGCGCATTCATGAAATACACGAACTATACCAATATGTTTTGTAAATTTAATAATACTAACCCGCACTTATGTTCTGCCACGTTGTGAGGTTGACTGGTAGAGAATACTTTAGTATTAAGTCCATCCACAATAGATGGACTTTTAGTGCAATGAAGTATTGAATAAATAAACGGAGTCGTCTCTCGCAGTCTGTCTATATGTGCATGCCCAACGGATTTTGAAGCCGTGTGATGAAGGCGATTAGGTACAATACATGTGTCACCACCCCTGCTCAACATTTCCCGTCGTGAGGTTCCTAACAGGCGGCTGAGGGAACTCTCCAGAGGGCGGGCAGGAGCGTTCTCTGCGAGTCAAACCATAACACCATTGCGATCGCCAACTCGCCAGCAAAGCGTGGCGATTATTGGCATTTCCCCCCAATTGATTATGGAAATGATTGGGGAAGGCCCTCGTCTAACAGTGGACGTCATGTAGCTGATGATGATGAAGGGATTTTGATGAGCTTTTTAAACGGCTTCAATAAAGGTGTCTTTGTCAATTCAATCGTATTGCTTTTATATGTTTGTTCGCGGATAACTTCGTCTTTTTTTAACCCACTTTGATGAATCTTAAAAATCTATTTCAAAGATGCTCCCGCGATAAGGAAGTCGGGATTTGATGATGATCATCATCATCATCAGCCCATACCTGTCCACTGCTGGACATAGGCCTCTCCAATTCCACGCCACTGTGATCTGTTTTCGGCTTCTCGCATCCAGCTTCTGCCAGCCATCTTGCGTATATCATCAGTCCACCTTGCCTGAGGGCGTCCTACACTCCGTTTGCCGAGACGCGCTCTCCACTCGAGAACTCGTTTCCCCAACGGTCATCGGTTCTACGGCAAATATGGCCGGCCCACTGCCACTTCAGCTTGCTAAAACGATGAGCTATGTCGATGACTTTGGTTCTCTGTCGAATCTCTGGCTATAAGATAACTCTATTAAAACTGTAAGTTTTACTGCACCTACCACCTACAACTTCGACTACTTCTAGTCTGTAATCAGTGATATAATAGATACCGATTGTTAAAGATATTTTAACGTACCTTAAGTAAGTAAGCGATGTTATAATCATTGGTAGGTTGTAGTGTGTGCAGTAGGCGAGGTGTATAGCGAGGCTAGGAGTCGCGTTGAAGTCTTTTGTTCGTCGTCACTGAGCTGTGACTTTAGGCGATATGATCACCTGTTGCTGAACAAACAGCTACAATCTCATTTATTCCCAATACTTTGTATATTTTGCATAGGTATGAGTGTGTGGTTCATGGCTTAACGGTTTTTGTTTTTCAGATAGATGATAGTCTTAACTTGTCAATAGTGGTAGGTGTATATTATATGAAATTGTATAGTTTCAATTCCTCGCGCAAACAGTACAAGCAGCTTCTATAGCAATATACTTCACTACTTTTTATCGACGGAAAACAGTGTGAAACAGACCTCCAGCTAGATCCAGTAAACGAGAAAGCGAAAACTACTCAACAGATTTCAATGAAAATGTTAAATAATAGAGCCTATACATAGGAATTTATCACGAATTATATTATATTTTATCCCGAATTTCTCACGAAAACAATGAAACCGTCCGGAGTACCTACTACATCTAATCTAATAGGAAAATCCTTTGGTAGGTAGGTACCTAAAGTAGTATCGACATTTAACAGCAGCTGTTCAGAGGAATACTTAGATAAATATTTCTTGTTTACTCAATTGTTAGAGTGGTACTCAAGCTTTTGGTAAAGGTACAATTAGATCACTGATAAACTTCTTCTGATCTACGTAGTGGGTATTGCAATGCGATTGAAGTTTCTAATACAACGAAACTGTACAGTATATAAATAACACTTATCATTTATCTCTCATGTAACAAAAAGAAGTACATAATTAATTTTCAGATGAATTACTATTTATTTTAAAGGTATGTGTATGGTAGGAGCTTTCAATGTGTCGGATGGCCGAGGTAGAGCGAGACAGCATGTGATCTAAGACGTCCCTCTTCAATGAGTGTCTGCGGTGGCGGTTAGTTGTGGGAGGATGTGGTCGAGCGCGATCCCACGGGAGCGCGCGGGCGTCGCGGGGGGGATGTGGACGTGAAGCTCGCGGGGGGCGGGGCCCGACCACTGCCGCGGTCGGTGGCGCTGCGCCGACCTACACTCAGTACAGTTGCGACCGCCGACGGACGCACATGTCTCCTTGGAACAAACGCCAAGGATTTTAGTGTAGTGTTTACTTACAGTAAGGATCAGGATAATAAATATGTTGCACGAGCCATGGCCTCCAATGAAATTCTACCAGCAAGACATCGACGCATTCATCGCGGAAGTCAACAACAACTACTGTTTTAAAGGTAAGCCTATGATCCTCTCCTGTGGCTGCACTGCTGCATTTGCTGTTGGTTTCAACTCGGTTCCAGTTATAAGATCTCGGTAGTGTTTAGATAATTTGCTAATGAAGTGTGTAGGTGCCTACAAATATAGGTAATTTACTATGAGTGCCAATTAGGTCGCACATCCTTAATGTTGTTTATTATACTAGTGTTTGTTTTACGAGGGTAGTTCTAATGTAATTGTTTTCCGATTCTATAGCCAGTGAATTGATAATCTATGGCCTAGGACCGCGTCAGAAGCATAGGAGCGGATATTTATCTATTTGTACTTAGTGGAAAGTTGATTAAGTATAAATGTATGCAGAGTAGGTAGGTACTTCCGGGCGCGATACTCTCTGGGCGGCGGCGGCGGCGGCGGCGCAGTTACATACGCAGCGATCCTACAATATTTTCTTATCAGCTTCCATCTTGCCAAATTGGTTTGGTTGGTCATTCACAAATCATCTAAATTGTTTATTCCAGTATTTAACCAATGAGCCCGAAGGATAATAAGCATAAGTACCTATATATCTTTAAGTAGACTACCTATAGTAATATCGTGTATTTTTTTTGCATGATAACAAACCTAATATACGTATACGATGTTATCGTTACTTACATCTTTCGTGAACCAGTCACCTGCAATCATACTGCACAACTCAGAACATGCAGGGCCTTCTTTGTACTCTATTTTGTCCGATAAACTCGGTGTAGGTACAGAAGTTTTCAGTGTCGTATTTTCATATCATAGGCAGTGTTGTATTATTAAATTTAATATAGGGACAAGTAAAAAAAAGTATCAAAAACTGCTCAAGTACATGGAGCACTCCACACAAGTACTCCAGCTACAGTAACGGGGTCAATGGTGATGGGTGTACCTACACGACGTGTACACAGGTAATTGTTATTGGTCCAATACGAGCTGCCTATTGTGTCTGCCTGCACTGTTTCGTGGAGCGAGAGCGCGCTGCATGCAAGACAGAAAGAAGTGAAGGGTGTGTGTTGCGTAAAGACAGCAGCAGCGCGAGCGCATCAGGCGAAGCACTAACCAATAGGTGTGAGTAATGTTGTTAAGCGTGTGTGTGCGTGTTGGTGCAGAGTCGCCGGCGGGGAGCGCGGGCAGCGCGGGCAGCGGCGAGGCGGGGTCGGGGGCGGAGTACGGCGCGCTGTCGCCGGCGCGCTGCTACCAGGAGCTGCGGCCGGCACACGCGCGCGACATGCAGCCCTACGCGCACCTCGAGGACGCCATGTTCAAGCCGCCGCCGGAGCGCCGCTCGCCGGAGCCCGAGCGCCGCGACGACTACCGCGCCGCCGCCGCCGCCGCCGCGCCGCTGCACTACGAGCACTACCCCGCGTACAGGCACGACGAACTACACCACATCGATAAGTAAGTGCCGCATTATTACTCACTTGCCCTACAACCGCACAGTCGCGCACCATACAGTCGACATACAAATTGACGAAAAAAATAACGAAGGTAAGCTCTAGCTTGTCTTTGGTTATATTCGCGCCTATATACCCGGTGAACAATATTGAGTTGACGGAAGTGATTCCAATACAATGTACACTTACACCACACCACTAGAACTGCGATCTCTCACAGAAAAAACATTAAAACCAGCACAATTGTGCAATAAGCATTTCCATGAAAATTACAGACTGTCTTTTGAATTCTAGTTCCATCTATCAATTTAATTACTTGCACATTAATCGAACATTCCAAATCAAACATTTTGTAATTCAATTGAATCGATTATTTTATGTCCATTTAAACTCGGCCAATTATAATTTTACTTAATTGACTATCTGCATTTTGAATACAAGTCTATTTCAAGAGCTCTGTTCTAGGGTTATAGATAGGTAATGAAGGTTTGTGGTACGTGAAGTAGGGATGAGATGTTGTTTTGTACTGTAGCTAGTGTAGGCAGTGAGTCAGTGCGCCTGCGCGGCGCCTACGTCGGCTCACTAACGCGAAGGCACATCAGCGCCTCTACATCGCACACGACCACCACGTACTCACTCACTTTTGGAAATCCTTAACTATTCGAATAACCTCAATCATAGATTCCGATAAGAATGGCAAACATTTAATTTTAAAAAGTTCAGTTTCCGTCTCTCATGTCTCCGTTTGCAATAATCATAATAGTTTTGTGCGGCCGTCACTGGGATACATGGCATGCCCAGAAGATAGCTATCGGTTGGGAAAAAAGGTTCTTCATGTGAAACGGACTAAAGGTGATATTCAATACCTATCTAAGCCATTATAAAAATCTCTGGTCTTTCATCTACTTCTCCTATAAAAGAGAGCAAACCACGTGACACCGGCTATGCAACACCACGCAAGATTGGCGATGGCGTAGCAGAACACGGCAAGCTTCAGAAAAGGTGAAGTGATGTTCCACGTTGGAAATTTCTCTCAGAGGGGTCTTTGTATGTCGGTGGCTTAACTTAATGCGGCTGATTCTAGTTGAGTCCGGTGGAGAGTCATTAGTGGCGGTGGACAACGTCAGACACTCATTACCTAAGTGCTGTCTCCAAATGACCTTTGACTTATTTACTTTTCTAGCTGCGTTTTGGAACAGAACCGTTATTCCTATTGTTATGTTTCAACGGAAACAAACACTACATTATCCTGACGGAGCAAACAGATACTTACGTAGATGCCAAGTCTAATGAGCTTGTTGTTTTGATGGTTGTTATTGTGGGGAAGCGAGCGGTGGTGGCTGGGATGAGGTGTGGGCCACGTGCACGTGGTGCCGGACGTGCGCGCGCGGCATTCCGGCGCAGTTGCCTCACCACACGTGCCTCGCGGCGGCCGCCGCGGTTATCTCCGCTCTCGACACCGCTCCGCCCGCGTCCGCCGCGCAGCACGTCCGACGCTATTGCCCAACAGCGTTCATTGCGCACGTCTTATGTTTCCGAACTAAATGTCACAAACTTTCATCAATATACATATGCATACACATATGCAGTTTGGGTAGTACCCGTTGAATGAATTAATTATGTATTTGTCCAGTCAGCTCAACGCAGCAGTTCAGTAATTTGATCTGCTCTGATATTTATGAATCATAATTTGTAAATTCAAATAGTGGAGATCCAACACCAATAGACAAAACAAAGATATAACTACATATAGCAATAAGGATGTAGAGTGGAATATTCCGGAGTGGCTGGCCCCTCAGTGCGCGCGCTGGCTGCGGTGCGGCGACGTCACCAATAGAATAGATTCCTCCATTATCACCTAATCGCATTTTGACGATCTCACGAATGGGTTACAAGTTAGGTACGATTCGATGTCATGTGCTGAAAACATTTGTTTGTGGTCAGTTGATTTAGTTCTAATTGCCAACTCATTTCTTTCTCTTAGGCGGCCAACGATGGACCACGTGAGTTCATTTCATTTGAAACAATAAAGTCTTTGGCCCGGTGTTTGAAGCTCGGATTCTATTGCTTTTACGCTTCAGGCTGGCATTTTCACTTAATTTAATGAACACGTCGCTCTTTGCCTCAAAAGAAAAGTAAGTATTAAAACCTATGTAGTTACCTAGTTCGTGTTTGTTGAGACAGAAGGGGAATGATGGTTGTTGGTAGGTTATTGATGGCTTTGCTACTGGGTGCAGTACGTGCCCGAGTGGCATCACGTATGTACATACCTGCGGCGGCGCGCGCGTGTGTGTGTGGTGCGCGCAATAACAATTGTGCTAGGTCGCTCGCGGCTGCAGCCTCACCGCGCTCGCGCACTGACCTTGCCATGCACTTACTGTGTATTTCATTACCTACTTCACTGTAACAAAGAAATGCATCTGAGCATAAGCCTAATCTATCTAAATTGCATCCATCGTTGCTTATCGCAATATTCGTCTCAATCAGGCGCTCACGTGATTCATGGTGTCTTTATTTTTTTTATACGACCTATATCGGTCGTTGTGGTGCTTTTTTCTGTTGTTAGATCCTGTCATCGCATGTACTAAAACAGATAGCGAAGGCCAAGAGACGGCACGTTCATAGCTATCTTCATTTGCGATAACATCAATCGTCACTCGTAGATCAGCCGCTTCACACTTGATTTTTTCCGCGGCATGAGCCTACGTAGATATATCATGTGCCATGGTCCCGAACTATTAATTTTACTTAGAAATACAGCATTTTAAATCTCCTAATAGTGGTTATGCTTTAGTCATGCAGAAATTCAGTTATTATAAAATAAACGTATGTAGTAAGAGTACGTAGTGTTGCGGCGCTGCGCTTGAGAACAATGCGCCGCGGAACTCGGACCGCTTCCTGCGAGGAACGACCGCATTAACCCACTCCTGCCTTCCGCCACCAGCCTCCGCCACACAACACATCATAGGTACTTCATACGAAACGAAAGTGTAACACCGTACAGTCGTACGCACTTAAAACTTGCCGCTACTAACAGTCAAATGTCATCATTTATGGTGCAGCGAAAGGTACTTATTTGTTCCAAAGTCTTCAACATTGATGGAAATGAAAACATCACTTCTGTTTCAATTTGACTCTACCTCTGATCAAATGCTGCATGAGATTGGTTTCCCACACGACCTTTGATGTACCTATAGTTTATTGTTTTCCATTATACAGATAGGGCCTGCAATACGAGAAAAATCTTTGAATGCAACATTTTTAATTACCACCGGACTCAACTAATTCATATCCTGATGGTTTTAGTCCTTCAAAATTATTGGAAAATATTGTCAAAATAATCCCACATTAACATAATTAATCCCACCAGAAATGAATATCCTTTTTTTCGAAACGCACTTCACTGACATTTCTATTTAACCTTTAAACTTATTTGCTGACATCACGTTAACACCACGATGTGCGTTACGTTGATTACCTTTAAACTCAGTTTTAATCCGAAACTTTTCAGGACCACATGAGACTAACTTGAACGACTCGTTCTAATTTACAGCCTTCTATACGTATATTATTCGTGGCTCTTGACGACTATTCCAATTTGGCCTGACTTCCACCTAGCGAAATTCTGTTTCGTCATAAATACTAGTATAGTAACTTACGAGTACCTACAGACACTCGGACTTTATCTGAAGTTTCGTGTCCCGAGATATTTGATATTCGAACTTTTGTGATTTACGAGGATAAACGTTGTAAAACCTAGTCTTTCGGACATTATTAATCATCACCAGTATTATATACCAAAATAAAAATGCATTGATGACATTCATTATTAAAAGGCAAGAAACAAAACGCTTATAATTGAATTACCTATAATTAATTATTACAATTACGATTATTTTGTTTTGGTGTCAATTACTTTTTTTGTCATAATTGTCCAATGATACAAGAACCAGTTTATGTTCAAGTATTATTTATTGCTAAACTAAATTGGAGTTCGCCTCCCTACTATCTACCTATTAAGTACATTTTGCTTTGTTTGAGGTATGCGGTCGGCATTAATGATTGTATCAAGAGGTAGATAGGAATATGAATGACATTTGCTCACACTCGAAGAATGCAGTGTTGTGGTTTTTGCCGAAATAGAGATAGAATGTGTGTTACTAGGGAGAGGCTAGTGAGGTTAGAACAACATGAAAATTATCATTCGTTTCTTGCCAATTCATTGGTGGATCAACCAACAAACTGTAAAGCACAATAATCAACTGTGTGTAGTTATGATCGGCACCAGCTTTATCTATAGGCACAGTAAGTTTATAGCTTATCAATTGTACAGTTCTCGTGTGAATGACGCTGAATTAAATTCTGTATACGGGATTGCGTTCGTATGATGTAGAGCCTCTCTCAGGTAATGTTTCCACTGGCGACTGGTTGGTACCGTCAGGTTAACGCCGGAAGAAACTTTATTTGTCCGTCCATACCATGGTGCATTTCAATCTAAAAGAATCATATACGTAATAGGCGGTGGGTTAGTCGCCGTTACAGGATTAGCTTTTCTGTTGGTACACGCATATACTTACCGTGATTCCTTTCACTGTTGGGCGTTGTGAATCTTCCTATTGGAATTCGAGACATCACAGCACTTTAGGTAGGTAGGACATCCATTTATGGTAGTTATGGAGTCTTTGATTATGTATGGATTATGGATAGTGCAGTGTAGGACCAGGCCGGGCGGCGGCGGCGGCGGCGGCGAGGCGGCGCGCGCGGTCGGCGCTACGATCTGTTTGTTCCGCGTTAAGTAAACACTCCACTTTAGTTTTTGTCGCGCCCTTTACACGTCTCGAGGGCCCTTAGGATCGTTTCCAAATTTGTTTTCTAATACATTTTTTTGTGACGACGGGTCGAGTGTCCCAAAATGAGTTGTTTGTGTTCCGTGTTAGTGATGCGATATTAGACTTGGCAAATGTTTTGTTTGCTCTCTTTATTGTGTGGCTGCTTTAGTTGAGGAGTAATGTCGCGATATGTGCGGGCCGCCACGCCGCCGCCACGCCACGCCGCCGCCGCTACTGCAGACACGCTGGCCGCCGATTGAGCCAACAAATCGATAGCTTGTTTCACTGCACTGCACTGGAACAATGCGGGACCGCGCGTGCCTTCCGCGCTCAGCTCCTATACTTTTCTTACTTTCTTTCATACGAGTCATCAGTTTCGTCAACGTTTGCAAAGTCCGTTCTCGTGTTGTGAATTCGTTCACAGGTAGACTTCTTCCGGTGCAAATCGAGATCCTTTCTCTTGTGCGACATATTCGTACCAAGCTATTAGAGCAGAACAAACAGGAACTAGTTATTATGTCGGGCCCAACGTCGTCGTCGCTGGTTGGGGCCGTTTCTTCAGCTTGTTGACACGGGCTAGTTTGCTTAAGATATTAGGCGCCTATAAAGTTATTTTCTATTGACAAACCATCCTAATGTATTACGTACACAAAGGGCAAACGTAATAATATAACGGCGTAGTCTCTGAGATAATTATATCGACTGTTTGGTTAATTGGAATTTGAGGACTTTAACTACCTATATCTCAGTATTAGTTAGGTACAAGCGAGGCAGTCAGATGGCTGGTTAGACTAAGTTAATTCAGATGTGTAAGTAGGTACACACGTTCAGCCGTACGGACTTTGTTACTCATATGTACGTAGGTAATGTTTGGTGTTGTAATGAATAATGCTTTAGCTTATGGTCATGTTTAGAAGCTAACACTAAAATAGGAGTTCCTGGTTTCCGGGTATCACGTTCCGTGGAACGGTCTCGTCATTTCGCAATCATACAATTAAGGATGTATATACCTAGTACTTAAAACTAGTTCAGTGGTCGTTTTGTACCGTGCACGTCGTCCCGTGTTGAGGCATGTATGATCATCTGTTAGAGTGTTATGGAAGGATGGTGACATTTGGTAGGAATGGCGGCGGCGGCAGGAGGTGGCGACGACGACGCGAGGTGCGCTCGACGACGTGTACTAATGAATGCAAGCGGGTCGCGCGATAAGCCTGGCTTCCGAGACGTTCCGAGCCATTAGCCTGCGCTGCCTGCGATAACACTCATAAGGGACCCATTTCCCGAAGTTTTCACTGGCAACCGAGGCCGCGAACAGCCGAGCCGCTGCCACCGACGCGCCACTTAAGATGTTCATCGGGTCAGAGCTTGCGAACAATATCAGTGGCACGGGCTGTAACATCAATCGCTACATTATTTTGGTCTTGTGGAATTAGTAGCATTCGTAACTTTCGTCGGAACATGATAATAATTATTCTAATTACTTTGATAATGATAATATAGGAATACCTATTGCAATAATGAGCAATTAAATATAATTTTAGGTCGTGTGTATGTTCAAACATTTATTGTAAACGAGAATTTGTTTGTCCAGTGGTAGCGCGGGCAGCACGTCGGTGCTGGCGCGCGGGTTCGCCGCGGGGTCGCCGTACTTCGGCGCCGAGCTGCCGCAGTCCCAGCTCTGGACCACCAATACAGGTATGGAGGCTTGCTCGTGTTCACTGCCGCTATTGTAGTACTCACTCTCGAGACCGCGACTGACGTGTGGTATCCGCAGGGGCGTACGTCGGCGGCGGGTCTCCGACGTACTCGGGCGGCGCGGCGCTGTCGCCGCTGGGTGACGAGTACGGGGGCGACGGCGGGGAGTCACCGGGCGCGACGGGGGGCGCGGGCAGTGGCGGTGCGCTGCCCGCCTTCAGCTCCCGCTTTGGCAGCGTGGGCACCAGCGCTTTCACCTCCCGACCTTCCACTGTGTACGGAACCTCTCCACTCACAGCTAACTATACACACCAGGTACGTTTTCCAAATATCTTACTACAATTAGTGGGATATGACTACAATCTTATAGGTATTTACTTAAATAAAATAAAATTGAGGCTAATTTTATGCTCCCCAACGTGTGTGACATAATCTATTTAAGGGTGCTTACCTATATTCATTGTAGAAAGTGCAACCATCAGTTTCAGTGTTGGAAGTTTAAATATGCCAAACGAACTATTCTTTAACATGGTGTAGTAAAGAAACAGTGCAATATATTGTTTGAATGAGTCAACGCAGAGTGATTGTTCCGCTCGTTGTACCGGAAACACTCCGCCATTATGTCAATAAATGGTTTGACAATAATAACATACATGCTATTCCTGCAGGAATTCTTTGAAGCTGTGTGTTACATTTACGTACCTATTTAGTTTGTTTGTGAGGACCTAATGTCATGGAAATGTTAAGTAACTTTGCTAAGTTCAGGATTGTGGAGGATGTCGTGTGAAGGCTTGCGCTTGCACCTCTGTAAATACGGCTCGCTGGTGTTGCAGGAGGCGTGGAGCCTGGAGAGCAGCCGCCGCCCTCAGCTGTCCGCCGCCGCCAGCCTCTCAGCAAGTCAGTATAACAATGCCTTTGTGCGTCACGCTGTCTGCAGTGCCCCTACTTGCCAGCAACTATTTTAACCGACTTCAAAAAAGGAGGTGGTTCATACTGTTTTCTATGTTTGTTACCTCAGAACTTTCGCCTGTGTGAACCGATTTGGATGTTTTTTTTTTATTTGAGTGCTTCCCGTTTTTTCCCATATACATTTGGTTCAGTTCCGACAATGGCATCCATGAGAAAACCACATATATGTCAAATTTTACTGGTTGAAGTCGGTTCTTATTTATTTATCACTCATAACTTTTGCTGATGTATAATGCAAGTATATTTTAAATAGTGAAAGGTATAGTGAGTGCACTGCAGATATGCGATAAATAATAAGCTTATTTTTTATATTGCAAGAGACCAACCAAGTTTACAGACTTGCTTGACCTCGAAATAATATTGAATTATTGTTGTGATGATATTATTTATAGACAGACACAGTTGCGACCCAATAATATGTAACCAGGCAATTCCATAGAATTCTAATTCCACATAAATCTTACTGAATGTGTTTTAATCCACTAAATAGTACGTTTTATACATGTACGTTAGGTATGTACACCATTCTACGTAACCCTGAAACTTTATTTGATAGGTATTGGAATTGACTTCGTTTGGTAGAGCTAATTAATGCAATGTAGGTATGCACATAATTATAACAGTGTCATTAAATTGTAAGTACTTAAAGATAACGAGAGTACATTGTTATTGTTCATCTCGCCCAGTGCGTGTGTGTGTGTGTGTGTGCGTGTGTGTACACACGGCGGCGGCGACGCGCCGAGCCTGTGTGCGTGCCACGGTTGGGTTTTTGTGATCTCCGGGTCATTCCTGATAACCTCTCAACTGAAACACCATGTAAACCTACGTCACTGTCATCATAATACATAGGGTACATAACATAAAATGTCTATAAAGTTTTACGATTGCGCGAACGTTCGTTTTCGTTGAAGGATTCGTCCGACCTCAGTTTTATGACGGAATACAAAAAATAGACAAGTGCTGCTCAAGATAAAATGGTTATTTCGAATGAGCTACTTAACTTGAGAAGCCCATAAAATTTTATAGGCACAGAAGTGTCGGTAGGCAAATTAATAACTACACGTGTTTAGAGAATACCAAGGGGTGTATCAAAGTCGCGAGGTGGGAGGGGCGGGGTGAGGGAGGGGTTGTTTACGTAGGCCCGTCACTCTGGGCCGGACAAAAAACTGTCGCCTTTTAAAAATGAACTCGTCCCCATTTAAGCGCATTAAAATCGCATTCCGTAAAAGGTATCGGATAAGGCACGTGCCTCAAACAGGACGGCCGAGTGTTTGCTCGCCACCTCCGCGGGGCTATTCCCGCACTCCGGAACAAAGCACTCATCTTACAGATGAAGTTAGACTTTCAACTGATAAAAATATCTATAGATTTTTTTATCGGACACCGGACCTGTTTTTGCTACTAACGTCCGCGTTTTACCATCAGCCTGCCTGATGTTAAGCAGCGACGTGGTCTATGATGGAGCACACTTTCTGTAGGCTGTCACAGTAAAAATATGAGGCTGAAGCCTGTCCCCGGAAATAAACAATAATAAACTAGATAATAACAATCTGCTGCCCCTATGCCCCAAAATATCTGAAATCACTAACAGTTTTTTATTTATATCAATTTACATCCTTGTAGTGTATAAGATATAAATCTATAAAGTTTCATACTCCCAAATCGAGCATATGGTAGTCAGTACCTGCCTTCTCCAAGCAACAATAGCTCTTAACTGTAAGACGCCCAATGGCCGTTGTAGTTTTAATTCACTCGCTCCATACCAACCAAACTCATCCAACATCGATAAGGAGGTCTCCAAAAAGACAACGGTATGAGCGAGCGGTGACGTCACTGGCCGCACGGTAGCCCGTGACGTCATCGCCCACGCAACCACTCAGTTATTCCGACACGAGCATTGTCGCATAGAAACGGTAGAGATAGCGCTAAATAATAGAGTCCAGCCTAAAAAGTTTACTGACTATGTAAAGTGCTAAAGATAACCGACCGGGCCCTGTTGTGTTTGTATTAAACTATTCAATTGCAATTAAAAAAAAAGCCGATTTTAAATGTTCGTGTCGTACCCTTTTATACCCCAATTGAATAAAATGTTGCAATCACAGTGGCGTGCAATTGGAGAGGCCTTTATCCAGCAGTGGACAAGTATGGGCTGATGATGATGATGAATCACTTGTTTTAGTTCAAAAGTGATGATGCCACAAACAGGCACGTCAAACTTATAACATCCATTTTTTTTCTATTTCGGAACCTATATAAATTAGTATCTAAAATGTTTTTAGCACTATTGAAAGACTGGGGGTTTAATATCTAGGCAATGAATGTTAATGTAGCTAGCGGCTAGGAACAGTCGGGCGGCGTAGTGGCGGTTGCGCGTGCGGTCGCGGTAATGCGCCTGCGCATCACCGCGCCAGCCCTTATCAGCCGCGACCTAATCGAGTTGACAATAAAAATAATATGTCACTTTTTCAATAAGTTACTTTTTTGCGGCTATTCGGTCGTTACTGTATATGGTTGGCTGTTCCGTTAGTTTATCGATGTGTCAATTATACAGCACAGCATCTTCCATTCACGAACACACTAATGAGCCAAGTACCCTGAGTACCAACATGTCAACTTACATTTAGTAAGTTGGCAATAAAAGTACTTAATTGGAATTACTCGTATGCCGTCCGTACAGAAGTAAAAACAACCGTTTCCAGAAATTAAAACGATCGTGTTAGGTACGATTTAAAGTGAATTGAATGCTGCGTGATTTGATGTAGCTAAGTGTTGAATGAGCACGTAGTGGCGTAGGCGTGTCGCGAGCTTTGCGAGATTGAAACCGGAGCGCGCGCCCTGAGAACGACACCCGACACCCGCCGCCGCCGCCGCCGTCACACGCATTCTCTAACAAACACTGGACCCGAGATGCTGTACCTACTACTCACACCATCTATTCCAACAACGGGTCCCTCTAAATGCTATCATTTTACTACAGGTGTTATCTACTTTATCTGTTTCGTAATACGTTTACGGCGATATTGTAAATTCACATTTGGCTGCATAAACTATTAATAGGTTTAATTCAAATATTATATAATAATTGATACGAAGTTTAATGGCTAGCCTACGATAAATAAACATTAGAAACAGATAGATAAATCTTGTGTCAGTTGAGAGTGTCCGAGCTCGCGACGTCACACATCCGGCGCGCCGCACGGGGAACTGCTGGCTCAGACCAATCGTTTGTAACACTATAGGTCACCTCCGAAGGTATTCGTCTAATAAGGGTCATACGATACGAAAGTAGACAGATCGCATGCTCTAATTCAAGTGAACACGTCGCAGAGTGTCGTGAGTGATCGAGTGAATGTTTTGGTTGTGTGGTCACGTGCGACCTCGGCGCGGCGCCGCGGCGCGCTGACTCCGCACTGCTCCACTGTCATTGTCGAGGACACGCATCATCACTAATTCACACTCATCGTATTGTCAGAACTTCAATTAATAATTACTACCTGTAGTTAGACGTGGCTAAACAGTTTTGGGTTACGTAGAGTCGCTTGGTTACACAGTAGGTATGGGTAGTTAGGTGCGGTTAGAGTGTGTGTAACGTAGCGCTGTGTACAGTCGAGTGCGCGGAGCTGTTCACGGAGGGTCGCGAGTGCGTGAACTGCGGCGCCATCCACACCCCGCTGTGGCGGCGCGACGGCACCGGCCACTACCTGTGCAACGCCTGCGGCCTCTACACCAAGATGAACGGCGTCAACCGGCCGCTGAAGCAGCCCCGGCGGCTGGTACGTCAGCGCACCGCGCCCGCCGCTCCGCCCCCCGACGTACGCTATCCCTCTCTCGGCCGTAGCTAGCCCGCGCCCGGCGAGTAACCGTGTCGTGTTGTGTTGCAGTGGCCGGCGAGGGCCCGCCGCCGGGCGCGGACTACTACAAGGCCTTCATGTATACAGCGTCGCCCTCCCCCCTGCCGCCCGCGCCGCTCCACCAGCCCCCGCCCGACTACAAACTCAAGAAGAACGGGGTACGTCGGACCAGCCGCTGTCGACTCCCTACTAACCATTCCCATAGCTTTACACCTTGCTAACCTTTAACTTTAAGTACATTACTAACCCTTTCTAACCGCATGCCAGACCTAGCTGCTCAGCCGCTTATGCCGCGTCGCTTCGTCTCAAGGTAGGAGTGTCATTTTCTTTATACGTCCCCGACCTCTTTATTACATATAGCCCCTAAATAAAATTAAAACTCTGAATTATTCATTTTTCATATATTACCTATACTACAAGTATCAAGCCATGTAGTAAGACATGAACTCCTAGAAAACAAAATCTTTTCAAACAATAACACTTTTCTGATGCATAGTTAAAGTAATTTTGAACATAAAACCAATACATAATTGCAAGAGTAGGTGCTAGGCTTGGCTACAAGTGTGGTTGTCTGGTGCAGATGGGCGCGAAGCGGCCGGGCATGTCGTGCTCCAACTGCCGCACGTCCACCACCTCGCTGTGGCGGCGCAACGCGCAGGGCGAGACTGTCTGCAACGCCTGCGGCCTCTACTACAAGCTGCACAACGTCAACCGCCCTATCAGCATGAAGAAGGACTCCATACAGGTACACATTACGCCATCAACAACAAACTAAAATAATAATAACCGTTGTATCTACCTAACTAGTCTGTAACGTTCTTAAGAATTTCGGTTGTCCGTGGAAAATTTTAACGTAATAAAGTTCCAATAGTACATGTTCAAATTAATAATGTTTATATTACAACTAAAAATGAAATGTCACGCAATCGTTGATCGATGTTGAGTCACATCCCGCCGGCCGACTCGCCGCCACCGCCGCCGCCGCCGCCGCCGCCGCCGCCGCCGCCGCCGCCGCCGCCGCGTTTAGAGTTTGCACCGCGCACTTCCGGGCCTCGAGACAAAGCCCAAACCAATTTATTTGACTTACATGGCTGACATAGATCTAATTAGATCAATAACTATAATTGGTAGTATTATGGAAATCATTTAAGATTGTTTTATGTTTTACCTTGACAGGCGTGTAATATATTTGAGGCAGGGTGTTCTAATAATAATTATACAAGTTAATATTTGTACTTTTGTGTGTACAGTCGCGCAAGCGCAAGCCCCGGAGCGGCGTGAAGGCGGGGCGGGTGTCGAAGGCGGCGGACGCGTCGCACGCGACACACGCGCCGCTGCCCGCACACCCTGTCATCAAGATGGAAAACATGCGTACGTATACTATGAGAACCTTACTATTGGTTTTGTAAATCTACTTCATCCTCTATCTTGACTTGAGATATTCGATGGTTCGAAGCATTAGATTCGTGCTTGTCGGATGTAAAAGTCGACCTGAGGTAGGTACATCAGGGATGGCGAAAAATTATTGGGTACCCTTAATTTGTCCAACTAAACCCAAAGAGGAGCTATCTTTAAAAAAAAATCAACAAAAGGGCGAGTCAGAAGAAAAACGATTATAGAATATAGTAGTTGCATCGTTCTCGACTTCGTTCTCAACTATCATTGATGAATTGTTTTTTTTAAATTCCTCCTCATTGCCAGTCAAGAACGAAGAAGTCATGCCTCTAAAGGTTTTGACCACTCCATCGTGTGTATATGGACAGAATGTTATGTATGTCAATGTGTATTTAAAACTTGTGTGTCCGTCTTCGTTCACGGCGACTGATATGTTTCATCGCCTGGTGGCAGTTGTCTGAACTAGGTACATTGTTCTGCTGAGATTTTTCTCCTCTACTTTTTGGTCAGCAATTCATTCAATTCCGTCAAGTGTCTGCTGAAGCAAGTGGAAGCGTACATCTTAAGCATATCTCACGTCTCATCCTCCGTCACGGTACCGATGTCTATCGATAGAAAGTATAATTGTATATTTGGATATTTCAGTGGACGGTGTGCCGGGCGTGGGCAGCGTGGGCAGCGTGGGCGGGGTGGGTGGAGTGGGCGGCGCGGGCGGGCGCTCGCTGCTGTACTACATGTCGCAGCAGCAGCAGCTGAAGCTGGAGGAGCCGCCGCCGGC
>SJJU01010969.1:0-11850 GCA_012932125.1 Conopomorpha cramerella
GTCATCTACGCGAGTCTCGGCACAAACGTGGTACCTTCGAAATTCCCTGTCGAAAAACAGAAAGTCTTTATGAATGTATTCGCGAAGCTTCCATACACGATTCTCATGAAATGGGACGGCTACCCCATAGTCGATGTTCCAGAAAACGTGAAAATTTACAAATGGTTCCCTCAAAACGATTTACTGAGTAAGTTAATCCACTTCATATGTCTTAACCGAATTCAAAACTGGAGAAGGTACTGCATTCGAACGGATACTTACATGTTTTATGCTTGTTACCTCAAAAACCGATTAGGATGATTTTTTTATGTTTGAAGGTTGGCGATACTCCGTCGGTCCCATTAAAATTTGGTTCAGTTCCGACAATGGCATTCATGAGGAAACCATATGTCTTATTATTGTACTGGTTGAAGTCGGTTCGTTTTTCTATAAAGTTATTTAGAACATGCATCGGAGCATTCGTTTTCTTAATAATTTTACAGATCATTACTATCCTACTTCAATTCATCGCCAACTTCCAGGGCATCCAAATGTCAAGCTGTACATAATGCAAGGCGGTCTCCAGTCGACGGACGAGGCCATAGAGGCCGGGGTACCCCTGATCGGTCTGCCAGTTTTAGGAGACCAGTTTACTAACGCTGAAAAGTACGAGAAATTCGGTATCGGAGTGAAACTGGACTTTTATGACATGAGCGAGGAGGCGCTGATGAACGGCATACACAAAATTCTCGGTGATCCAAGGTTGGTGTTGTGCCTTTTGACATTCGTAGATTCGTACGGCTATTTTCTAGACACACAACAGAGACCTTCCTAAATGTTCATCACAATAACGTTCAATCCTTTGTCTTTATCAGATTTTTTTGTAAAATCTTTAATGGTGATAAGCCAGCGATTTATAAGTAACTCAACGTCAGCCTAGCAATATATTTTTCCGTAGCTTAGGGCCTAGTGACAACCTCAGCGTGATGAGTTATCATTATCTCAACATGACAATTAGTATTTGTTATCTTCTAAATATATAAAAGGAAAAGCTGACTGAATGACTGACTGACTGACATATCAACGCACAGCCCAAACGGCTAAACGTAGAGACTTGAAATTTGGAACGGACGTAGCTTAGGTACCGTAGGGGTGCACTAAGAAACGAATTCCCGAAATTACCACGGGAACGGGAATTAACGGGATAAAACGTTTGTATGAAAAATCTAAACCGCTCAAGGTAGACGCTTGAAATTTGGGATGCAGGTACCTTGGTACACTTAAAGCTTAGGTGCAACAGGCTATTGGAAAATTCCCATGGGAACGGGAGTTATCGGGAAAAAACTTTTGTATGATAAACCGCTCAAGTTAGACGCTTGAAATATAGGATGCAGGTACTAAACTACGCGAATGAAATCGCGGGGCGTCCACTAGTTTGACATACTTTTTGTTACAGTTACAAAGAGAACGTGCAACGTCTGGGTAGACTGAGAAGAGATCAGCCTGAGAGGCCCATAGACCGAGCCATGTGGTGGATGGAGTACGTCATCAGGAACCGCGGTGCCGGACACCTCAAGCCCGCGGCCGCCCTCGCCTCTTGGACTGAATTCCTCATGCTTGATGTTCTCCTGGCACTTTTTGTTATGGTCACAACGAGTGTGATCTTATCCTATTTTATTATACAGTACAGTTTATCGTTCGTTTTTAAAGAAAGCCATATTAAGATTGATTGAGTAGGATTTAGTTATAATGTATGTTTTAGTTATGATAGCAAACTTGCTTCATCCTTTATGTGCTTTCGGAGCATTGGCATAAGCCTGTCCAATCAGTTGTTCATGGACAAGCCCAACACCTAATATCATCATCATCTAGTTTTAAAAAAAAATATAAATACGTAACACTAAACTATAGAGTACCTATACTATTATTTCGTTTATTCACTGCCTCTTGGCGCACAGGCAATTCTCCGAAGATATGCATCTCTTTTCAACGCGCACGTTTCCTCCACTCCAATCAGACTAGTTTTAGCCAACCTTGTTTTATTGTCAACTCGCCCCCTTCTGGGGCGTTAGCAGAGACTTCGCGTCGGGTCCTCGTGGAGTCTTCAGTTGGTAACAGGTTTCATGACTGTGTTCCTCATGCTGAATTATTTGTCATGTGAGATCTACGCCATACCTCCCATGCCTCAGATGCCTCTCTTTCTGGCATTTCGTAGAAGCCGACTATGGCATCTGGAGATTTATGTTTATTCAAGGTTGTGAGTCTGCAACTTGTAACTTAAGTCCATATTGACATTTGAGGAGGTTAGAATCAAAACGTATTAATTTGCTTTTCTTCCCCTAAGGGTTTTTGTACATTTTCAAATATATAACTTCACTACCATGTACTACTTTTTTAAATTGTTTTTGAGAAATAATAGAGTTCATGTATATGTACAAGGGAATGGATCATTTATGTTTTTCTTCTGAAAGGGCCTAAGAGTAGTATAAGTTTTCCTCTTTTTTCATCAAATTTGGTTACACGTATATTAATACGTTTTGATCCTAACCTCCTCATTTGTAACTCCTTATTATGCAAAATGTGGACGAAGGATCCTTGTGATTCTAAGGTCATATCCATCCTCCTTTTGGGATTTATGAGCATGATATGATGTATGTATCTAATATTATGCGGTCGCAGATACTACTGGTTTAGTAGTTTTCTTGCAGTGAGAATATTCAATGTGTTTTCTCGATAACAACACCTCTTTTTCTCTTGAATTTGTATTAGTGGTTCTTTTTATGATTTTATTGTGATATTCACTTCTACAAGATTTACAGGCTCTTAAATTGGGTGCAAACTTTGAAGCCACACGCCAGACGATCCTTGTGGCACAAAATACCCACATAGATACCTTGTTGCTTGGAACAGCACCTTTAGAGGAACCTTGACTAGCAGATAAATTGAATTCTTGGAAACTAAGCTTTACATTAAAAGGCCATATATTCATTAGCTAACTTAAGTCGTAAAGTTAAACGTATCTAGTCTCAACACTAAACATACTTATCTTCGGAATGTCAATCTCCCACCACGGCCCGGAAGAAGGAATATAGTATCTATTCCTTAAAGCAATAGAGTTCAGAAAACTGTGGAGCCGCGAAGCAATCAAAGTTCTGTAAGTAATTAATGTTAAGAAGCTACCAGTGTTGACATCTTAAAATTGCCTTAGAGCGAGATAGCGCACGTTGTGTGCGAGTACTCAAGTGCACGTTATTTTTATAGTCGGGGTCTTCGAAGAAGCAAATTCGGACACGTCGATTGATATGCGTGCGTAGCCTAAAGTATTTTTTTTAATGTGACGGTCTAATTTAACAGTTCCTATGCGTATATTATGATGATTTATTCCTATGAGATAAACTGAAAATTTAATACCAACATTTAAAGACTGTCATCGCGTATAATATACTCTAATTCGATTGCAGCAGAGCACAACATTTTGTGAATAGGAACTGTCAAATTGGTTCGTTGAATTAAAAAATAGCCTTTAGGCTGATATTGTAGTATAATATTGGAAAAAATCGTTTAAAGATTTATTTCAGAATAGATTTATTAGTGATCATCAATTACAGTATTGGTAAACGTTTTATGAACGACAGACAATGCATTCAAGGTTTTGATAAGTTGAAATCATTTTGTTAGCCGGCCATAATACATGCTGCAGAGCTTATTCTATTTATTTTCATATAACTGTATAATCGAAATGTTGTCACTTCGATTTATGAACAAAAAACTACGCTTGTCCCGGTAATATTGGAAGAAATACACCTTTTAAACCTTCCCCGGCCTTCCGCGAATAATTAAAGACCAAAAATAGCCAAATCCCTCTAGTCGTTCTCGAGTTTTAGCGAGACTAACGAACAGCAATTCATTTTTATATATACATATAGATAGATGACAAAGAAGTAAGAAGCACAAGGACGTTGAACGCTAGGATACAAATATCATACATTTGATTGTCAGTCACATCCATTCTAAAAATTGGTCAAGGGTATAGACCCTTTTTGAAAAATTGATAGCAATGTGTCAGAATTTGCTTCTTAGATGACAGCGACTACAAACCCCTTGAACTTGAAAAAAACTTTAACGGATGTGGTTGTATTGATCATAAGTGTAGGTAATAAAGATAGAGACACTTGATAAGTACATTTCCACGGTTCATCAAGGTTACAAGGATTGAGCTTGTCGCCCTCATAGGGTTCACACATCTGATGATGGCTCTGAAAGAGGGTCCCATTGGCACATGCCTAGTTAGTACAGCATATTCCAGAAATTATTCCAGAAAGCGGCCCTGTTTGTTATTTGTTACACTTAATTTTATTTATTTTTTTTATATGTAGGTACATGCATATCTGTTATTTTGTTTGAGATGTATTATCATTTTTCTTTCGGTGTTTTATAAATGTTTGTTGTAAATAATATTCGCTATACTATGGTATTGTTCCTAACTGTTAAGATAGTATAAGCTTGGTAAATAAATAAATAAAATATCTTGAACACACAACCTCCGATTGCAGAACCAAGTACCTAGCCACTAGGCCACAGACGATCTAGTATTGTATTACTTAACTAAAAATTAATATTATACCTACCTAAGTAAAATTCTTTAGTGTCGCCATTTATGCAAATGCGGTAACAAAATACAGTGGCTCCTTCAAGTACCAGAGGCATTTCATATTAGGTTAAAGGTTTAATATGAAATTCCAAGAATAACAAGAATATTTCGAAGACAACTTCTGAAATGCTTATTTAAATCTCTCGTCTTCTCCTCCAATTTTGCTGTGCCCATAAGGGTCCTTAGGTTCCCCACCAGGGTAGTAGGTAGGTCGAGGGATCCTATGATTTCCAATAAAAATTTACCTGGTAACAAGTCGAGGGAACTTTGAACGCTTGCATGATTTTGCTAATGGCTGGCATACATCACGAAGACACACGAAGCCTGTTAACGACTGAAGACGAGACGAATATCCTACGCGAAGTCTTCGTAATGTGGTCGTCATGCTCCAGAAGGAGGAGAGTTGGCAACAAAACAGGGATGCACAAAGATAATTTGTATGCAGTCAAGAAAACGTGTGCGTAGACGCGCACATCTCCAGAGAATGGCCCGTACCCCGAGAGGCAGATAGGGATTGGATGGCCGTGGGCTTCATATGTCCTGAGAGGTTAAAATACAGTTATTCACCATCAGTGCCTACTTATTCCAAAGCGAGAATAGATCATCGTTATATGAGTCTCACAACTTAAAAGGGTCATCACGGCTTTGTCCTTCCCTGTAATAGCTTCGTGGAACGTGCACAGGACATAAGAGACCCAATGGCACCCACCTAGTAAAAAATCGAGATCTAACACACAACCTATCGATTACAAGGCCAACGCTAAACCGCTACTTACATGTGGTTGTTATTTTTATTGTTGGACAGTACAACTGGAGAATCTATGTTTTCTTTTTACTAAAGTAGTCTGAACTTCTGAAGGTCTTCAAGTCGCGGGTGAATAGGTACTACTACCTACTGAACAAGTGTGCTCCATAGTAGACCACATCGCTGCTTAACATCAGGCAGGATGGTGGTCAAACGCTTGTTCATAGTGATTAAAAAAAAAGTAGTAAAAGAAACTCATTTCGATAACTGGAACTACCGTTAGAATGGAAGCTAACTTGAAATACTGTTCTGCATCTGGATATCAAATAGTTTTATAAAATAAAAGTTAAGAATGTATAACACATTTCATCGATGTCGTGTGCCGAAACAGATACCCTTTGAGGATAGTTGCGGATTCGTATCAAACCAACGAACGTCGCAGCCGCAGCACTCCAGTCTACTCGTGACCATGACGCATGCAACTGCGTCGAAACGCGTACGTAACAATAACAAAGGTAAGCTCGAGCCTGTCTTTGATTATATTCGCGCCGATGTACCCGGTGAAAAATATTGAGTTATATTATTTTCCAAAAAGACGTAAATGTGGACTGATATTCCCAAGATGCCTGACAAAAATGTCACAGTGGTATGAAATTAGGGAGGCCTATATCCAGCAGCGGAGCATGGATGATAATAAATATATGACCGCATCTATTTGTTGTCCCTTTTACACTATATTAATCCACACTGATATGTCGGTTTCCTTGCTATTATTTCCCACACCATACCTGAACTAGAAAAAGAGAGAGTACCAGTTCCAAATGTAAACTAATTTACAAATCCACAAGCCATCTGTTATTGCTGAAAACGAAAACTGTGGATAGAATCCAGCATAAAGATGAATATGATTACTGAAGATTCAAGAGCCATTTTCGTTAATGTATTCAAACTCACGCCTTAAGTCTCTCGGTTGATGGATGAACCGTTCAAACTGGCCTTTCCAACGGAGGAAATTATTGACGACCCCAGCTCAGGATTTATGGTTGGTAATCGTTGGAAGTTTGGCTTGTACGGCAGACGTAACACGAATTGTCAAGTCTCAGTTCGTCTATTCTCTAAGTCATGGACGCGCGTACCTTCAGTACACTAGAGCGATGAGAGATGTGCTCCGACCAACACGATTGAGGTACCCGTGTACGGTCAACAAAGAAAAGAAAAGTGATTAATCAGTTTTGGTTTAATGACATATCAGGTACATAATATCTATGCATGTAATTAAACACAAGAAAATAGATAGATAAATCACGCGACAAGCTTTTATAACCTATCATTAGTGTAATGACGTTATAAGTTGATGGAAAAAGTTATAAAGTAACCCTCTTTCCAATAAACGCCTTTTTACTTATACAACTGTTATTACAGGTTTACTTGAACTGGTTATTCCCTATTTGATATACAACTGACAAGTTAAGTGGAGCTTTGTGTATCTTCTAAATAGCAATTCCGCCATTATTGGTAAGGCCCTTAAAGTTTATTTTGTTATGTTTGGCGTATGTTAATAAAATATTATTTCAAAAAGGTATTTTTATTGTTACGACAGCTATAGACGTTCACTATCCATCAATGTGTTAATATTGACTTTCACTGATAAATCTTAGGATATATATGTACAGACACACTGCGACGAGGCACTGCAAATAAACTGCAAATAAATAAATATGCCGGGACATTTTTACACACGGTCATCTGACCCCAAACTAGGATACCCTGTACTATGGGTGCCAGAGACTGATACATTTACATGAATACTTTTTAATACATACATAGATAAATTAAACAGCCAGACGCACGCAACAAATGCCTCAGCTTTATCACTAAAGCATTATGTCCGTGGCGGGAATCGAACCCGCGACCGTCGTCCTAGTCCAGGCCTGCCAACAAGACTTGAATAAAAAAAAATCTCTCGAAAATGGCTCTTATGCCGAAACGCAGGTAGGGCTTGAGTGGTGCTGATCTCGACCCTGATATTCACGAAGGCAAACATGATGAAATAAGGTTTGAAAGTCTGTCAGGTTGTAAATATCTAATACTACTTACCTACTTATTTATTTATTTAATACTTCATTGCAAAAAAGTACAATAAGCGGACTTAATACCAATAGTATTATCTACCAGTCAACCCCACAACATGGGAGAAAGAGATAGTTGCGGGTCAGTATTACAATCATGACAATAAGTAAAGAAAATTTAAAACTAAATATGTAAAAAGAGATAGATATCAATAGATCCATAATTATTATAAATATAAGCACTACTATAATACGTATAAACTTACTTAATATAAACTTACTTACTACTTATATCCTATGGTACCCCAGTGGTATAAAGGAACTTTACAAGATGGCGCCACGCCGTCCTGTCCTCTGCGACTGCTCTGGCATCGGACCAGCTCAGCCCTCGCGCTCTCACCCCGCCGTCGACGGCGCGCCGCCACGTGTGCACGGGGCGTCCAGGCCTGCATCGACCTTCCAGTCTGCCATTCGAACGCGTTGCTCGTCTTGTTGGATTCCCCTCTCCGGGTCGTGTGATCGACCAATCCACCGCCATTTATATCCTATGGTACCCCAGTGGTGTAAAGGGACTTTACAAGATGGCGCCACGCCGTTCTATCCTCTGCGATTGCTCTGGCATCGCACCAGCTCAGCCCTCGCGCTCTCAGCTCGCCGTCGACGGTGCGCCGCCACGTGTGCAGGGGGCGTCCAGGTCTGCGTCGACCTTCCACAGTCTGCTATTCGAACGCGTCTTGTCTGCTCGTCTTGTTGGATTCCCCTCTCCAGGTCCTGTGATCGACCAATCCACCGCCATTTACACTGTGCAATATAAGGTTTAGGACCGCGCCTACTGTAACTGATTTCGACGATAGTCTTAAGTCTTGTTTCACAACTCTTGCCTGTCTATGTTACAGTTAAAAGACTAACTTTGCTAAACTAGGTATGTAGGTACGTCTAATTAATTGGTAAAAGTACTTGAAGTTTATACTGAGTAGGTACCTTAGTTTCTGTATCAGCTGTTTTAGGGTTCCAATTAATTCCTTTTGTACTTTCATAGAATTAGACGATGTTTATATTATACCTAGTGGATGTCCCACAATTTCATCCGCTTAATTTCAGGTATTCATACAAACTTCAAAATCGACACTAAACCCCTTACCAATAAACGCGTTGTCACTTATACAAAGGTTATTACAGGTCTACTTAAACTGGTTATTCCGTATTTGACATACAACTGACAAGTTAAGTTGATCTTTGTGTATCTTCGAAATAACAATTCCGCCATTATTAGTAAGACCCTAACTATATAGAGTACAGTTTCAGAATTCGGGCCTTAGTTGCCGTTGCCTAGCAACCTGCTAATGTTATTTTACCACAAAATTTCTAAGAAAGAAAGACTAAGAAACATCCATCCAAACTTACGCATTAATAATATTACTAGGAAGGGTAGCATACATTTAGAAGATCAAGCAACAACACATACCTTTACGTTATCATTACAGTTGGCATGGCTATTAAAAAGCTTTACCCTTACCACAGAGCGCTTCTAGTTGATTTCTGAACACAAAGCCAAAATCCAATTATGGTACGTTAGCTACCTCTATTCCACAGCACCGGATGGTATTTTAACTCAAAGTACCTACGTACTTCCCCAAAATACAGTTGGCATCTGATGCGCTTCGGTTAATTCTGAATCATAAATGAGCGAGCTTCTGCATAATACGTCGGGCATCCCAGTTAGTTCACTATAATCCCTACTAATATTATAAATGCGAAAGTGACTCTGTATGTCTGTCTGTTACGCTTTCCCGCTTAAACCTCTTAACCGATTTTGATGAAATTTGGCACAGGCGACCTTTAGACCCTGAGAAAGGACTATCCTGTGAGACGCGTCACTAAATAGAGGGTGTTATAGTTTGTATGAAATACTGAAACTACGCGAATGAAATCGCGGGGCGTCCACTAGTAAATTATACGACGTCAAATAGAAAATATTAGCGAATGTCCAGAAAGTCACTCAGCCCATTATAGCAAAGAACATTCCCCAAGAAACCTTATAGCCAAAAGGAAAAATAAATAATCACATAACATTATATAAAGTGGGTATGAATTGATTGGAAAGTTGTATGAAGAGGCAAATTTCTCTTTACCTTTTTGTTGTAGGGTTTCTTCGTGAAAAGTTGTTTGGTATTATGAGATGAGTGAATTTAATATTTTAAACTTTGGAGATTTTAAATAAAAACGATTTACGTAATATCTAAATATATAAAAGGAAAAGCTGACTGACTGACATAATATCAACGCACAGCCCAAACGGCTAAACTTAGGCACTTGAAATTTGTATCGAACGTAGCTTAGGTAACCGTAGCGGTGCACTAAGAAAGGAATTCCAGAAATTCCCACGGAACAAGAATTAACGGGAAAATACTTTTGTATGAAAAATCGAAACCGATCAGGTTAGACGCTTGACATTTGGGATGCCACTAAACTACGCGAATGAAATCGCGGGGCGTCCACTAGTCGTCTATATAACTCAAAATAGTGACTGATTTAATCATCACTAACTCATCCACGTCCAGCCCAAACTCTTGACCCTAGAACGATTAGGGATTTTTTTGCAGGGGTTAATTTTATGACTTTCACGTTGTTTAAGAAAGGATTTTTAAAATATCATCCCCCAAAGGGGAAAATTAGGGTGATAATGAAAAAAAATCATCTTCATCAGCCACATAATGTCAACTGCTGGAACCCTCCAGCCTTCCGCCAATGATTTCCATGATCAATTTGGAAGGGGGGGGGTGCCAATAATCGCTACGCTTGGCAGACGGGTTGGCGATCACAGTGATGTTGTGGTTTAACCCACAGAGGGCGCTGCTATTCGTCCTTTGGAGAGTTCCCTGGGTCGCCTCTTACGACGCCCATGACGGAAAAAGTTGGGCTGGCGTGGTGACACATTTTATTCTAGTCGCCGTCACCACACGGTCTTACCACACCTTACGGCCTATACTTACACATAATAACAGGTAAACACTGTTAATAATACACACATCTAAAGTGTCTAGGGACCAAGAACATTTTTAGCTCTAAAAAAAACTAATTTATTTAAATCAAATCTAATCTTCTGGATTGGTCTCCTACCTAATTCCCCATGCCTTTATCAATGACTTATCACCACATTTTGAATAAATTATGAATGAATTCAGTTTTGTAAAATATATTCTTGATTGCAATCTTCTAAAATGTACTTGATCCCTAGACACTTTTGATGTGTGTACGTATTGGCAAAACGACGTATGTCTGCTAGTTATCGACAATTTTGGATTTTCCATTTTGACATCATGCCTTATTGAGTATTCAATCATCGGTTTGCTCAAGCCCATTCCCCATTCCATTTTAATCTGTAGAAGTAGATGTAAACTATAGAACAGTATCTCCGATTTCTACTGTCTATGTCTCCAAACAAATGAGGATTGTCTACGATACTGCCTCACGCTAATAAATCATCGTTCGTACATCCGCTAATGAAGATAGTGGGAAGTTCATCACTCTAACCTTTGCGTCCAGGTCCCCGACTGTACACCATCCGCGATAAACGAATTCAAATGGAAATCAGCCCAGACATGGGAGCCAGCTGTCCCCGTACACATTATGCACCTGAACAAATTTGAATTCGCCAAAGCCGGTACTCCTGCGGGGTTTCAAATAAATTCTGCGATTTAACCGAGTTGATGTGGCTTAGTGCTTGCATCACAGTTTCGTTATCGAAAAGGTTGTGGATTCAAGATCGACTCTACGTTTCCAAACATACGTACATTGTGGGATATTTTCTGTCCTTTGGAGAGCTTACGGCCACTAATTAAAGCCTGAATTCGGCCTCGGGCCAATGAAAGGTTCACGTTTTGTTACCGACGTGCATGTATGAAATGACTAAGAATTTCGGAAGGAGGATATCAGACCAATTGTCATTACCCAGAAACCTCTTTCAAAGGAGATCGTAGCCATGATCACGTGATCACGCCTATCTATGAGCATGTGCTCAGGCCATTACTCAATAACTCCATCTTAGAGTAGTAAAATATCCGGATCCGTTGGTGTAGTGGTTAGCATGTCTGCCTCTATTCCGTAGGGTCGTGGGTTCGATGCCTTCCACTCATCATCTTTTAAGTACTTGTTGATGGTTTTATCTGGGTGTTTTATTAATACAGGGCCCACAACACGGGCCGATGAATAAACTGGGTGTAAAGTTAATAACTATAATCAATGCACTAACCATAGTACACTATCATCGCAAGTTATAGCTTAGGAATCGTTATGTGTCGTGGTACGGAGGCATAACAACATTCGCTATGTTGGATGTCAGAAAAGTTTTTGGCAGTAACTGTCAGTGAAGTGAGCAGTTACTAAATGCTTGCTGTCCATTGCTG